>BLSH010187683.1:83792-113993 GCA_018402905.1 Glandirana rugosa | reverse complement strand
GAACCCGGACTTTTTTTGAAAAGTCCGGGTCCGGGTCCGGGTCCCGGACACCCCAAAGTTCGGTACGGACCCGAACTTTACAGTCCGGGTTCGCTCAACTCTACTTAATATCACTTACATTTTAAAAATATAACATCTTGGGGTGAATGGGAACTAATTAGAAATAAGAATTTATGTATACCTTTTTTACTGATTTTATGAAAGTCATGGCATCTTCGGTACAAGCTTCTTGGAGAAGTCCACATCTCTCATTGTACAGGACTGAACAAATTACTGCAAATGGACATAACGTACATTACACCCTTTACTTTAAGCTCCTTTAAGTCCAAAAAAAAACAACTTACAAACAACTTTTTTTTACTTTACTTACTTTCATATGAAAGTTTGTTTAGTTCAAGGTACAAATCATCAATTTTCCCGTCTTGGTCACATATTTGGCTAATGTACTTGATAAAATCTTTCAGTACCTAAAAAGTGAATTAAAAAACAAGCTGCTTAAATGTATCTTTAATTAAGTGGAATAAATGTGTGTTATCTTAAAATAGTAATGTACAGTGCATGCAAGAGAAGTTCATATTTTTTAAGGCAAAAGTGATATTGTTTCATTATTTTTTGCTTACTCTGAGTTTCATGTGTTTTGCTTATCAAATGAAAAGATGATAACCCATAAGACAGGTATCAACACAAAGTCTGGCCATTGTAAATAGAGCTTTTGACATTATCTTGTACTATGATTATGGGCTGGGGATATTCTGGTCTAAAATATTGAGGCTGATTTTCCCCAGAAGTTGAGAATCTTTACTCAAAACATTGTGTGAATATGCACTTCAATTATCCAATAATGTGAAAAGCATCTGCACATGATTGGGTATTTATAAGCGAATAGGATGTTTTTTTCTTTTTACATGATTGTATAGTTTAAAGTAGAACTAAAAGCAAACAGTTTTTTTTCATTATGAATAAAGTAAGGTTTATTTTTGTTATCTGTGCCCCATTGGGAAGATTTCCCATAGCCAAAAGAGGAAGTGAGAGAAAATCCCTCTAAACTGAGGGAATTAATGGTTGTCACCAGGGTCACCAGAGCTGATGTCCCCATTGGAAGATATCCCCACTATTCCTGTTGTGAGGGCAATCCACAATTTGGGATTTTCGTTTACTTTCATTTTTGTTCATAATGGTATACAGGACTAATAGAGAAGGTGAGTCTCCCTAATGGCACTGCCAGGTGTTCTAATTTATCACAACTCTATCCACTCTGTTTGCCTTTAGTTATACTTTAAGAAAATATAAACGGTTGAAAACTGGGACTCTGGGGCCCACAGGGAGATTTTAGGTCTGGACACCCTCCTTTACTGACTTTTTCACATGACCCAGCTACAATCTTTATCCAACAACATTGCCTTTATCTCTGAAGCAACAACCTAAGGCCCCTTTCACATGGGCTGTCCAATCGGGTCTGCCTGTTAGTTTTTCAGGCTGACTGGATCGGATACTTCAATCTCTTCTATGGAGCAGTGGATGTCAGCCAACACATGTCCACTGACACCCACCGCCATCCGATCCTGTCCGCCAAAAAACAGACGGATGGCGGTCCTTTACCCCATCCGTCAGGTGGATCAGATGGCATCGGATGGCAATGGACAGGTGGTGAGAGGAGAGTGAGACTGTGCATACCAGAGGGGACACGTACCTGTCACCCGCCTGCTTAGCGGGGATCAGCGGAGAGATCCCCCACTGAGCAAGCAGATTCCGCTTAGAGGAGGCACCCGTGTGAAAGGGTCCTAACTCAAAAGAATCGTAGTTTGAATTGTATTTGTAATAAAATCATGCATTCCACATTTTTATTTTCACTGAACAAGATACAAGTGAACAGCAACAACAAACAAACAAATGACAGGAAAAATACATACACAGTAATTGGTCAAGCTTTTGTGTACTTAAGTATGATAAGGATGGCAAGTAATTGATCAATCAAGTCATGCTGAACATGATGAGGATGACCATTAGTATAGAGCTGACATTTTTGTAATACCCAGTGCTCAATATGTTGACATTAGTTATGTAAGTGTGTATTTACTGTATAATGCAACCATGAAAATATAATCAGACAATTGGTCTGTCTGATTTCTGATTTTTTTAACAAGATACAAGATGTATATAACAGTGAATCAACAGATGACAGCAAAATTACAAACACAGTAATTCACAGTAGGATGAGGATGACCAAAACTAGTCAAGCAAATGTTGCTAGTTAGGATGGGGATGGTGACCAGAAGTAAAGAGCTGAAATCATTGCTTTAATGAGTCCTCAAAGATTTTGACCTCAGTTTTGTAGAATAGGTAATCATTAAAGAGTTACTATACTCTTTAACTGTACCCATAGGTTTTCAGCTAAAATGTCAACTTTTAACCCCTTTGTAATATCTTTAGGTTATTACTGGCTCTGTTGCCCTTTCTTTTACTGTTTGATAACATCTTACAGGACTATCCTATGCCTCTAAGGGGAGTGGGTGGTATGATTGGGATTATTGTCTGATTTTTATATTCATCTTTAACAAATAATTTTCTGTGGGGCGTGGCCTGGAGCACAATGGAGTAGGATGCATGTGAGAGGAGCTCTGTCTTCACTGTATCCTTTCCTAGATATTATGGCGAATATCCTGAACTCCATACACAAATTTATACTTCAGAATACCCACATATTTGGCACATTATGTATCCTCCGCACAAAGCATCTGAAGCCAGCTGAAAACTTTAAAAATGTTGACACAAGGAGCAGGAGGCCCCAGGGTAAAATGGCAGCACCTCTGCATCTGACTCAGAGCCTCAGATGGCCAAGACGACAATAGTGCTGGGTGAAATTTCTGCATGCCAAGTGACGCTCACTACCAAGATTAAGGGGCTTAAGGTCGATATCTCCCTCATATGGCAGGATTTCCACAAGCTGAGAAACAGGGTAACGGAGGCAGAGACCCGTATCAGGCAGGTTGAAGGTATGCTGCACCCGATACACCACTCAGCCTGATCGAATGCAGTGCCAAATCCAGCAACTTAACCAAAAACAGGATGACCTAGAGAACCAACTCTGTTGTTATAACCTCCAATCCAATTTGTGGGCCTCCCGGTGGGAGCAGAGGGTACAAACCCAGCTACATTTCTGGAGGATCTCCTGATCAACCCCTATAGTAGGGCTGCCTTTTCCGCCACGTTTGTGGTCGAGCATGCCCACCAAGTTCCTGCTCGTCACCTCAGGAAGCACCGGCACGCACATTCAACAAATACATTTTTGAATGGGCAACAATATTATCAACTAAATATCTTCTGATATACCTCTCTTTGATGAGTAAAATAAGGTATTTAAGAAGAACCCGACCAATATAAAACCTCAACCTGTTTTTACATTTTTACAAAATTCTATAGCCACTTGTAAGAAAGTTTTCACATGTCATATGTTTCTCATCAATGAGTTTTTCATTCTTTAAAAAAATCCTTATTTAGATTTTGGGAAGGGCATTTTTCTAGAGTTGGATAATTTTCTTGAAACTAAGAAGTTCAAAATTAAGTTGATCAATATCAACTTCATACAATGTGTGCTACAATTTGCAAAGCTTTTGTTTGAATGCCACTTTGTTTGATCTGACTAAATTATTAGCGGTTTAAATATATATAAATGTTAGGACAAATCCCAGCAATACAATTACAGCGGTGATTGCTTGACCACAAATAAACAATACCATTTATGCTGTGTCAAAGGGCAAGGTTTGTTGGTATGTAGTACATTTTTCAGATTCTCTGATTTCTTAAGGTTTTCTTGTTTACTTACTAAAGAAGATGCCCTCCAAAACCCCTTAAATCTCAGCATTAGAGAATGTGAATGACTGGCCCCTAGATAAATTATGTCATTCTTACCGTTCCACAAGATATAGCTTGTTAATCTTTCATCAGTGAGTTAGTGAGATTAGGTTAGGAATTTCTTGCTCACCTACTAAAGAACCTAGCTGTCAAAATTCCACAAGTGAGGGACTAATTCACAAATGAAAAATATAAAAAAGTACGATGTGAGTATTTGTCATTATTGACTCTTTTCTATCTCTCATTGCTACCTGTCATTCTTTTGTCATGCAACCCCTCTGTCCAGTCGTTCCACCCTCAGGGCCCCCATTCATATCACTCCTGTCAATTCTTTCTGTGCATGACAACTTCAGCAAGTCGCAAACATGATTATTGGCTATCTCCTGGTTGCGACCCACTCTCCCTCTTCCACTGCTCCTACTTCCTGCATATGCATACACATACATTTTAAGCCTTACAACCATTTATTAATGGACTTATCAGACATCAGACAAAAGACATATCAGAACATGTGGAAAATGACTCGGCAGATGTAGAGACCATATCTGAAAATTCTGAACTTGCAGAAGGCATAATGAATTACGAAATTACAGATTCTGCTTACGAGGAAAACACCTTTTGGCATAAAATTATAAACTGTGCAGATATGGAAGGCATAAAAGGGCATAGCTTTACAGATTTGACAGGTGCAGTGCTTGAACAAGTCAGGTCTGCACACAAAATAACATTTTCTACTGTTGTTGGAGGCATATCTGAACATGAAGTAGATTAATTAAATTCAGAATGGGTTACACTCCTTTGTCTCCCTTTGTTATCCCTTGCAGTTTCCATGCCTGTTTGGTGAATTGGTCACTGACATACAAACTTGACATTGCAGAATGTGCATAATTAGAAATAGTAGAATGTTTTTGCGGGCATTGTTTTTGCTGACCAGGAACTGATCGTACTTCAACCAGTCCTTTTTTTCACCTCCTGTAATCTCTTTTCTGGAGCGGTTTTACATATATTCTGTTGATGAACCTCTTCAATTTCTTCTCACTTGTGGATGACCTTCTTTAATAAGACATGTGAGCAAAACCTATTGGTAACACATACCATAATATTAATTGTAATGCCTCTGCAAATAGTCTGTGTGCTAGTTTGTGAAAAAGTGTTGGTATTTACCACAGACTAGGCCTCAGCACACTTAGATTGTAAAGAATTGCTCTTTGTGTTTAACTTGCCGTCTGTTGACCTGGAGGAGTGAGTTTGCGTTTTGGGAATGAGACTTTTAGGATAAAGGAAAATAAAATTATAACATAACAAGACATTGATGTGTGTCAAGATTTTTGGCCCAATTAAGGAAACTTTGGTATGCTTTCTTCCAAAAAAGGCTCCAAGTTGTCAACATATGGAGGGCTTCTCTTTGTTACATCTTGCTTGGTGAATGTTGACCAAGAAATGGCATCAGGAATAGTGCACGTTTTTGGAGGATATCATTGTGTTGCACCTTACTTGGTGTACATTGACTTTAAAATGTCATCGATATGGGGCAATGCTACTGGAGGGCATTACTGTGTTGACAGTTGACATGGGTAATTTTTCAGGAATGGATCAGTGTTGCTGGGCTGCATGGAGAACATCGCTATCTGGAGGTTTTAATTCCTAGGGCAAAAAAATAATAAATTGAAACCCCAGCTGCAACATATACAAAGATAAATATATTATTCAGTTTAACATGCAACATTGCAAATGTAGTTAAAGTTAGTTTAATTCTTTTGGTAGAGCACAGTGCTTCTGGAGGTACACAGGCTTTTGTGGGCCTGTTCTTGTAATTGACACATTCAACCACCAGGTGGATCTCTCGTTTAATTTTCACATGCATCAGATTATCACAGGACAGGGCTGTGTGGGTACAAATAAGGCCATTCTGGAAAGCTCTATACAGTGCAAGTGAGGAACCCAAAATATATTTACTATTCTAACACAATTTTCTGTAGTTTCTCAACGATTAGTAAATCAATTGTTGAGATTATTTTAGCTTTTCTGGTTCACTTGCTAATGATAATGACTGCTCAATTCCCAAATCCCAGAATTATCAGTCCAGAAATAAGTGAACGACTACCAGGGCCCCAAAATAAATTATACTGCTCTTACTGTGCACCAGGATATAGTGCTTTAATTTTTAGTCAGTCAGTTACCCCAATTAGTTTATTTTTTTTTTTAGTTAATTTGCTAAACAAGATGACTGCTTGAACTAATCCCAGTAAACAATATTTCCATTTCAGTGCAGAAGTGGGTGACCACCCCCCCCCCCCAAAAAAAATAGGCTATTCTTATTGCGCCCCTGATATATAGTAAAGTTTTATTTTTTAGTCAGTCATTTGGATTTGTTTAGGCTTTTCTGGTTCACTTGGTAAACAAGATGGCAACTTACCTAAATACCAGCAAGCAGTATTGCCAGTCCAGGCCAGAAGAAAATGACTGACCCAAAAACAAAATGATGCTCCTCTCACTGTGCTCTATCAGGATAACGCTGTTTTTAAATGTATTTTTGTTAGTCAGTTACTCTCTTTTGTTTAGGCTTCTCTTTGTTTACTTACAAAAGAAGATGACCTCCCACTGATTTACTGTATTTCTCTTCCTTCCTGGATGCCTGCCTTACACAGCCAGTTGGCTCAACAGCACACTCTCCGTCAGCTCCCAGGGCCTGCATGAGCTGTTTTTTTTTTGTTTTTTTTTGTGAAGGGTTGTGATGAGTGGAGGATGTCAGGTAGTCCGACGTCAATGTCAATGTTCAACACAGGATCAGTGGAAATTGAAGGATGGGCTGCAGTCAGGTGGCAGCCATAAATCAATATTGACTTGAAGTTGAAGTTGCCGTGCAGAGTGAAAATTGACAGTAGTGACTTCCTATTGTCCCCTTGGGGTGGAACAATCAGCACAGGGAGGCAGGTATGAAATTGACAGGAACAATAGGTACAATTTTAGATAGAAATGAGAGACTCCCATTAAGTACTTTTTACCTAATGTTTTGGTCATAAACACAGGATGTAACCACTATTTTTGAGTGAAGAGTCTCAACTTCTTAGTAACTTTGTTGTCTCTTCACAAAGCAGTACTCAGCAGAGAACAGTGCTAATGGCCTTTATCTAACCCTTTTGATTGAATTAAATAAATTATAGTAAACACCTTGGGGTGTATGTATAAAAAACAAATTGCAGAGCTAATCATCCTGAAAAACCGCACGTGCATTGGTTTTGTGTGAATACCTGCAAAATCGAATGTTATTTTCTCCCAGGGTTGGATGTTCTAGCTTCATAAGAATAGCGTGAATCAGGAAAATACCTTGATTTGGCCACTACATGCAGCTTAAGTAAACAGTCATAGAGGGCGCTGATAAAACAGTGCTGTAAACATATATATGTAAACAATATAATTACATAAACATATAACACATAAATTAAAAAAGTGACAATATAAATTAATAAACCATATAAAGTGCTCTGTGCTTGATATGTGCAAAAATATAGTCCTTCAAAAAAGTCCATATATTTCCTCAATCGTGATTTAATACTTCACATCACCTTCACCATAAGGCTGCGTTTTCAGCAATTTGACACCCAAAGTGTGAGGTTAGGATTGGCTACACACCAGAGGAATATGACCCCTTTAATTAAAAAGAAGGTCAAAGGGGCGTGGCTTGGCGCGCAACGAGGATGGCAGCACACTAGCGGCGCTCCGGCTACGACACGAGATCCCATAGCTTTTGAACCACCCGACCAGCACTAAATGCCGGATAAAAGAGCCTTCAACACCCCGCGCTCTCGCTCTAGAAGGGGTCTGGCATCTTCATCGGCCAGAAACATCTCGGAGCTGTTCAAGTCAAGGTCAGCGGCCCGCTCCGGACAAGAAGCCAAAATGGCGCCGAGCCGCCACGAGGAGGATTACAGTGAGGACTCACAGTCGGCTCCGGAGGACTCAGGTAGGGGTACCTCACATGCCGGCCACCCACTGACATATGCTGATATGACGGGGTTTGCAGCGGATATAAAGTCGACCTTTTCAGCTGCTACTACTGACTTAAAATCTAACATTATGGTCCTTACTGAAAAGCTGGCAGCCACAGAGGCGGTGGGAAAACAGAGAGATAAAGCCATCAGACGGCTGGAGAGAGAAGTGGGGACCCACTCTATGCACTTTATTGAGATAAATAGACACCTAGAAGACCTGGATAACAGGGGGCGCAGGAATAATATTAGGGTGCGGGGGGTCCCCGAATCGGTGGAGTCAGACCAGATCACTCCGGCCTTGCAGAGGGTTTTCAACAGCCTTTTGGAGAGACAGGAAGACACAGAGATACACTTTGTAAGGGCTCACAGAGCACTTAGACCTAGAGGCCCTGATTCGGCCCCCCCAAGGGACATAATATGCTGTCTCCGGGACTTTAATGTCAAGGAGGATATAATGAGACAAGCAAGAAGGAACGAACGGATAATTTTCAATGGAGAGACAGTCATGTTATTTCAAGACCTTTCCCAGATTACACTGAGAAATCGCAGAGCCCTGCGCCCCCTCCTGGAGAAACTTAAAGAGAAGGACCTGAAATATTCCTGGCGGTTCCCGTTCGCATTGATGGTCACACAAAATGGCCATCAGCACTACCTCCGCACTCCCGCAGATCTCGCGGAGTTCTGCGATGCCTTGGACCTCGGATCTGTTGAGGTTCCTGATTGGTACTCAGAATTTCTGGTCAGGCCAGGGGAGGACAGCCCCGCTAGATCAGCTCACTTCACGCCAGACCGAGGAACACACAAGAGGATGAGAAGTAGCAAAGGAGGAGGCTCCAAGGCCGGCACACCGCGAGAGAAACAGACCCCCGGCACGGTCTGCAGATTTTGACTGAGTTCCCGGAGTGTTTATTTTTCAGTTTTCTTTTTCTTTTTCTTTGGCCACAACGGGATACCTATAACCTTTACCAAAACCCTGACAGCGGTTCCTAAACACCTATAGATGCACCACTTAAGGCACTGACCAACGGGGACAATCCAATGTCGGTGGCTATTGATAATATCAGTTCACTGTTGATTACCAGGTGGTTTAGTCACCCTAAGCACTTATTAATATGACACCCGCTCGACCCCTGTGTTAACTACCCTTGAACAGATTTTTTTTTGATCCTTGATTTAGACACAGTCCTGGAGTGTACCCATGAGGAGTCTAATATCTTTCAAGGACTAGGTTCCAAATGTACTATACAGTGGGACTTGCAGATCGGTGGGACAAATTTTTGCCAGTGACCCAATTGGTCGATGCTCATAATAGTGAGGGCTGTCAAGTCCTGTAGCTTGCTCTATAGGTCGGTGGAGCTATGGTTCTGGACAATGGATTCAGAGTGGTTCTTAATATTTTCAGATTTCATAAAAGTTTAAAGGGATAGCGTGTTGAGCTAGTATGCTGTTATTTTTCACAGTTGTTTTGAAGACACTATTATTGAACACTGCTCTCCCTTTCTGGATACACGGTATCTGTGTCCCGAAACGGAGAGGAGAAGGGTGCAGTTGCACCAGGAAAGAGCGCAGCCTCCCACTGTGCTCCCCAAAAGGTGGGAAGTTGGTACTCCACCTACTTTGAAGTTCGTTAGATTTACGTATTTGACGACCTAGATCACTCTTCCTGATTGACTTTCTCTTTTTTCCTCTCTTTTCCTTTCTTTCTGCCATTGATATTCTTTTATACTATAATCTATCTTCATTCCCAGGGGGGATCATCATTCGGTAAAGTGACATTAATATAAGTCTGTCTTACAGAGGTACCAGAAGTGATTTGAAGTATTCCAGACCCTCTCACCAGGGACTTCAAATAGCGCATGCTTCCTTAGGGCAACAACCCACGGTCATTTCCCACAACGTCAGGGGATTAAATATACCAGAGAGAAGGACCACCCTCCTGAGTGAACTCCGAAGAGGTAAGCCACATTTCATGTTCCTTCAGGAAACACATTTTAAGACTCACCATGTTCAGAGGCTAACCAACTTCTTTTTTTACAAAGGCTATACATGCAACCAATAATGACTCCAGGTCAAAGGGGGTCTCCATTCTCATAAGCAGGGAGGCCCCATTTGAACTATCAGAGCAGATGACGGACCCAGGGGGTAGGTTCATATTTCTGAAAGGCACATATGAAGGCAGACCCCTAACACTGGCGAATGTGTACTTTCCAAACAAGAACCATGTCAGGTTTTGCCAGAGGATGACACAAGCACTTAAGGGATTCTCCTCAGGATGTCTCATATTAGGAGGCGACTTTAATGTTCCGCTGAATCCTGAGCCCTCAAAAAGATCAAAACACTTCTCCATTCGCTTCATCTGATTGACACATGGCGCCTTGTCCATCCAGAGGGTAGGGATTTTACTTTTTACTCCGCACCACATGAACGGTACTCACGCATAGACTATCTCTTTATCTCACAGAGAGATTTGGAGGGGCTAGCGCAGGCCCACATAGGCATCCAAACCCTGTCAGATCACGCTCCAATTTCGTTAACTCTGCACCCAGTAGACCCCTCTGGACGGAGCCAGACTTGGAGGCTTAACGCCTCACTCCTAACGGATCCTGAGCTTCTACCGGGGATAAAGCACACCCTGGAGGAGTTCTTCGTCCGAAACACTACCCCAGTCATAGACCCCATGAGTATCTGGGAGGCCCACAAGTGTACGATTAGAGGGGAGTTAATGAGACTGGGAGCCAAACGTAAGAGAGAGAGTAAGGCTGAAATAGACAGACTGACGGGCAAAATTAACTACCTGGAGACCATGCATAAACAAACACTATCCTTACAGTCAGCCACGGAATTGTTAGAGATGAGGAAAGCCCTACAGCAGATACTAGACTACAAAACCAAAAGGATATTGTTCTTTAGGAAAAAACTGTACTATGAGTCAGGAAACAAGACGGGGAGACTCTTAGCGAGAGCTCTCAAAGACACAATAGCCATGAACACAATCAAAGGTATTAGAAGACCGGACGGTAAACTGGATTTCACCACAGACGCTATAGCAAAACACTTTCACGCTTTTTACACTAAACTCTACAATCTGACGCCCCAACACAGACCGGCAGGATTGCAGGGCGACAGACATGAGATAATTCAGGACTATCTACAGAGGAGTGGCCTTCTTGCTCTAAATTTGAATGACACCGCTAATCTAGACGACCCAATCACGGACACAGAATTGGTTAGAGCAATTCGAGACCTGAAACCCGGGAAAAGTCCAGGGCCAGATGGGTTCACGGCCATCTACTACAAGACATTTATGGATATTCTGACGAAACCATTGATAGGGGCGCTGAACTCCCTGCCAGACACTACAAGAACATCTCCAGACCTCCTCTCAGCTTACATTACGGTGATCCCTAAGGGGGGCAAAAACCCAGAGGTCTGTTCCAGTTACAGACCGATATCCCTACTAAACTTAGACCTTAAGCTGTTCACGAAGATCCTAGCTACAAGATTGCGACCCTTGTTGGACAAGGTGGTGGGACGAGAGCAGGTGGGATTCAAGCTATGCTACTAATCACGGCGGCTCACACTGGAAAGACCAGAGGCCTTCTCCTGTCCACGGACGCGGAGAAGGCCTTTGATAGAGTCTCCTGGGATTTTATGCTAGCCACCTGCACACACATAGTTCTACCCCCACGGATGCTGGCTTGGATAGCTTCCATATATAAAAACCCTTCGGCTAAACTAAAAATCAATGGGGCTCTGTCTGAGAAGGTTGCGGTCTCGAATGGTACTAGGCAGGGGTGCCCTTTGTCGCCCCTGCTTTTCATTCTGACACTGGAACCGTTCATCAGACTGATTAACGACAACCCAGATATCAAGGGATTCAAACTGGCAGGTAGGGAGTATAAAGTGGCAGCATACGCAGGTGACCTACTATTTTTCTTAACAAACCCTCACACCACCTTACCCAATCTCTCCCGAGCCTTTACGCATTTTGGATATATTTCCAATTTAAAAATTAATTACTCGAAATCGGAAGCATTAAATCTGAATATACCCGTAACAGAGCTTGAACAGATTAAACGGAACTCGCCCTTTCGATGGGATTCCCACAAATTGAAGTACTTAGGCATATGGCTGACTCCGAGTGCCAGCTCAACCTTCACGCAGAATTTCCCCCCATGTTAGCACAGATGAAGACAGAACTTGAGGGTTGGAATGCTGGCCCTTTTTCGTGGCTGGGCAGGGTAGCCATAGTAAAAATGGTCTTACTTCCCAGGCTACTGTATCTGCTGCGCACACTCCCTATCCACATACCGACGGGTTTCTTGAAAATGATACAATCACAAATTAGGAACTTCATCTGGGGTCACAGACACCCCAGAATCAAGCTAGCCTTACTGACAGGGGCTAAAGAGTCAGGGGGACTGGGTTTGCCAGATGTAAGAGAATATTACAGAGCAGCTCACATCACAAGGGTCATTGATTGGCACTGTCACAGGGACACGAAGGACTGGGTGACCTTAGAAGCCGACATAAATCCCTTACCGCTGACTTTGGCTCCATGGCTACTTAGGGAGAAACAACCCCCAGACATGAAGAACCATCCGATCACAGGGACCACTCTGAAGGTCATGCATGAAGTAGCGACAAGCACTAGTATCACCTCGAAGCTGAATCCTCTCACCCCCTTACAGGACAACCCAGATTTTGTCCCGGGAATGAGAAACGGAATCTTTAGATCAGGAGTGACCCACCAGGCCCTAAGGGCGGGAGACTGTTTCCACAATGGTAGGAGGAAAGACCAACAGACTCTGATGCATGATCATATGTTTCCACATCTCCCATTCTGGTCATTCCTGCAGTTACATAGCTACTTGTTAGACAACAAACACAAACCTTACTTCACCAGACCATTGACGCCCTTGGAGTCGGTATGCCATGCGGGTGAGCACTTCCAAAGAGCGACTTCGGTCGCTTATCAGTGGCTAAGGTTGAGCAGAGCCAATGAATCGGAGGGCCTCAGGAGGAAGTGGTCGGAGGCTCTTCAGAGGGAAATTTCAGATAAACAGTGGTCACGGGCTTGCTCTCTGGCCCACCAATGTTCTATCAGTACCAAGATGCAGGAAACTGCTTATAAACTCCTAACACATTGGTACCTAACCCCGGATAAACTGCACAAATGGAATCCGCAGACATCCGACACCTGCTGGCGTTGCCAAAGGGAAAAAGGCACACTGCTACATATTTGGTGGCATTGTCCAGCTCTTAAACCATTCTGGGACGTAGTTAAAAAGGGGATTGTTCTCATAACAGAGACGAACCTAGCACTGGATGCGGCGAGCTGTTTGCTGCACATAAATAATTTCTCAATCAAAGCGTACAAAAAGTCACTGTCCAGACATCTGCTGAATGCAGCGAAATCCCTGATCCCGCTACACTGGAACTCCACCAGTATTCCTACAGTTAGATGCTGGCTGACCAGGGTGTCGGATGTCTGCGAAATGGAGGAAACACGGGCACAGGCCTCCGAACAAGTGGAAAGATTTCACAAGACTTGGCAACCTTGGTTTGCTTTTAAATGGTCAGATAAACTTGAGTCATTGCTAACTTAATCTTGGATGCAGATGTGCTCGGACTTTGCCGCTACAGGTCCCTCTTGGGAAGTCCTTTCTTCTCTTACTATTACCACCTTTACTTTCTTTTCTTCTATCTCTTCCATCAATACTTCCTTGATTTCATTATATATCTGTGATCTGAAAGCTATTTTCAATATTCGATTTGTTTTAGGAAGCTTCTCCATGATCGAGTATGTTATTTTGTTAGTTATTCATGTTTTATTACACCATTACATGACAATGTGATTCTTGGTTTTGAAGCTTCACCTGGCTTGACAGGAGAGCTAATGAACAAATGGCAAGGTAACGAGCTTGTACAGATATATTCCTTCTGTTGCTATAATAAACGAATAATGTTTAAAAAAAAAAAAAAAGAAGGTCAAAAACGGCTCGGTTTATAGATCTTTATGACTTCCTTGAATGTCATTGGAGAGGTTCCAAGGACATTTGCATATATGTAAACTCCTCTCCATCAAGATAACCCATTAAAATTAAAATATAGGAGATTCCATAGTTTAAAATTGTTTAATAAAATGGTTAAAAACAAAGCACAAATGGCTGCTTACATTTATATCTGCCACTATCGCTCAGCCTGCGCTCGTATAAAAGCGTGCGTTCAACTGCCGTGTACCAAGAAACCAGAAGTTTGGGACACGGATGTGACGTGACGTATCTGCCACTATCGCTCAGCCTGCGCTCGTATAAAAGCGTGCGTTCAACTGCCGTGTACCAAGAAACCAGAAGTTTGGGACACGGATGTGACGTGACTGGAATGCGCCTCAAGAGGCGCATTCCGGTCATATAAATATAAGCAACCATTTGTCCTTTTTTTTAACCATTTTATTAAACAATTTTACACTATGGAATCTCCTATATTTTATTTGTAATGGGTTATCTTGGTGGCAAGGAGTTTATAAATATGCAAAGGTCCCTGGAACATCTCCATTGACATTCAAGCAAGTCATAAAGATCTATAAACCAAGCCATTTTTTACCTTCTTTTTAATTAAAGGGGTCATATACCTCTGGTGAGTAGCCAATCCTAACCTCACACTTCGGGTGTCAAATTGCTGAAACCACAGCCTTATGATGATGGTGATATGAAGTATTAAATCATGATTGAGGAAGTATATGGACTTTTTTGAAGGACTATATTTTTGCACATATCAAGCACAGAGCACTTTATATGGTTTCTATTTATATTGTCACTATTTTAATTTATT
Source organism: Glandirana rugosa (assembly GCA_018402905.1). Classification (NCBI taxonomy): domain Eukaryota; kingdom Metazoa; phylum Chordata; class Amphibia; order Anura; family Ranidae; genus Glandirana; species Glandirana rugosa. The sequence continues at coordinate 99,315 of BLSH010187683.1, read as the reverse complement.
TACATGTGATTATATGGTTTACATATATATGTTTACAGCACTGTATTATCAGTGCCCCCTATGATTGTTTACTTATGTTGTAAGTTGGGCTTGTCCATAATTTGAGGGGAGCAGCTGAAATCGTCAACTCATTTGCACAATTAATCCCATAACGCGAGGCTTCACATTTAATATTCACTACACGGAGCTGCCAATAATAGTAAAACATTGTTTCCTTTGATCATCAGGTCCATCTAGTGGCCATAAAGCAGTATTTTCTAGATTCACGCTATTTTTTGAGAACTGACCACAGTAGACAGTTTTATAGGAGCTGGCCAGATAGAGCTACAAAACAAGTATTTCATTTGATCGCCAGCTTCATCGAGTAGCCATAATGTGTTATTTTTCTGATTCATGCTATGCTTATAAATAAATAGCATCTGACTTGGAGAGAAAATAGCCTGGTAACAAAGAAATTTTGCAGAGAATTCACACAGAATGAATATACATAGGGTTGCCACCTTTTCTTCAAGTCAAACCCGAACACTTTAGCAGTGCACGACAATTTTTTTTATAGTATAAACTATACATATATTTTGCTATTAAATAACATTCCACAGAGTTCCCCTTTTACATTTGAATCCACAGAGTTCCCTGTTACATCTGATCTTGTTCCCCTTCACTGTAAGGAGGAACTCTGCAGACTTTGGTGTAAGGGAGAACTCTGGTGACTCTAACATAAGGGATAGTCTGGGACCTTGATTTAAGGGGGGACAGTGAGGACTCTGGTAAAAAAAAAGGCACTCTGATGTAAAGGGTGCTCTGAGAACCCTGATTTACCTTACTGACTCAGAGACAGGAGAGAGAAGGGGGGAGACTTCAGTCACAGACAGGGATGGATGGCTAGTTCACTCACCCTTTGGCAGTCAGCACCTCTCATCTAGATGTATCAGAGGCTGCTGGACATCAAATTTCCAGCCCTCACTTTCCTTTTCAGAGGCACAGCGCCAGGGTTTAGAGTGTGGGCAGACACAGAGGGGTAGGGGTGGGAGGAAGAGTTGCAGATCAAGCCCTCTCTCCTCTCCCATCTGTGTTTGTGGAGGGGGGGGGGGGTTGTTAGTGCTGTCTTTGAGCAGTGTGAAAAAGAATGTAACAGACACTCTCATCTTAGACAACTGCAGCCAGCAACCCTGCTAGGAAGCCATAGTCCAGTCTGAATAATGTGTCCGGGTTTCAGGCAGTCTGAAACCCGGACGCATGATTCCAAACCCGAACTGTCCGGGTGAATCCTGGACAGGTGGCAACCCTAAATATACATGTAGTTTCACAATAATAATAGCTCTGCAATTTTTTATAAATACACCCTCGTGTACGGTCAGAACAAGAGTATGACGCGAGAAGAGCTTAATGTAGTTGGTTCGCCTGCAAAAAAATATACACTCTGTGTTCTGGTGATGCAAGTATTTCTAAGTAGATGGGAAGTGAGTGGACCAGAAACCACAACTTACACCCACGTCAATGTTCTCAGTGTCTGACCTTACTATAGGTATGATGGTAAATAAAGGCCCCTTTCACACAGGGTGGACTCTGTTCCAATCAAAGGGGATCCACTCACAGATCCTTGGATGGTCAGAGCAGAGCGGGCAGATGGCACATCCATATCCGCTCAGTTTATGCAAAGAAGAAATGGACAGAGCCCATTCTGCCCTATGGGCAGCCAGGTGTGCTCTGCTCTCTGTTTACACCTGACTACCTCCAATATGATCTGCCTACACAGAGGAGGATGGATCCCCTATCGTTTGTTTTTAATGGATGGGATCGGATCGAAGGTAGGTGGGTGTAAACAGACAAAAGTCTGTTTACAGGGGGCATGGCCAGCTGCGGAGCAAGATGGACGTCTGACTCACCAGCTCCGCTCAGCCTTGGGACTTAAAGCAACCATCTGCCCTTCACAGCAGCTCTCACCCCTGCTTTCCTGCACAGGGAGAGAGCTGGTATATGTGGCACCTGAACGTCATGTCCAAGAAGAAAAATCGTTCTGCATACGAGCCACACCGTCTCACTGATTTATTCTTTACAACAGCAATGCAGAAGCCACAAGATGTCGCCAGAGCGGCACCTTCTCCTCCTCACATGTCGGCAGAGGAACAAGCACAGGAGAATGAGCTGCATTCCATAAATGCCTCAGAGGACGAGTTGCATTCCACAAATGCCTCAGAGGAAATTATGGAAAGCACCGAACCTGCACTAGCTTCACAACATGAATCTCCAACAGACAGGGGTAAGTGAGCAGCACAATCACCTGTGCTATCTCCCACTAAAGCTCCTCTATATAAAAAGCAGCACTGGCATGCCCCTGGAGAAACACAGTATCAAGATAGTAACCATGAATCATTAGTTGTACACCCAGCCAGTGATCAGCCTGCTTCAGAACACACACTGAAGCATATGCTCCTGTCTCTGCAGAGATATCTCCGCAATGAGCTCCATTCCTTCATTTCCTCCCTACATTGTAGAATAGATCATGTGGAGGAATGCATGGATATACTGGAAAAGAGAGTTGCAGATCATTCCAACACCTACCGTGAGGTCACTGAAGCATATAATCAGCTCTCTGAGGAACTTAGCTTCTTATACGCTAAAGTGGCAGATCTCGAGAATCAGACGAAACAATATAAAATTCAGAGTTATCATAGAGACCGTTAAACCCCCAGATCTGATTCACTATATATAACAACTCTTCTTCAAGCTCCCCCGACAACTCTCTCAAGCTGACATCACCATTGATTGCTCACACAGGATCGCAAAACTGAACCATCTTCCAGCCTCTGTCCCCCACAATGTCCTAGCACACATTCATTTTTTTCAAATAAAAGAAAAAATTATGACAGCAGCCCGCTCCAGCACCAGGCTGCCTGATCCCTACTCTGCTGTTGCTCTCTACACATATATATCTGCCTCTACTGCGCAAAAACGAAGAGAGTTTGCCCAAGCCACCACAATCCTACGAGTGAAAAATATCACCTACAAATGGGGTTTCCCCCCTAAGCTGGTGGTGACCTTTCAAAATCAATCAACAAATATCTTTACGCCAAAGGAGGGCATCAAACGACTGTTGAACTGAGGTCTCATCTCTACACCTCCGCCCAATCCTCAACCACGTCAATTACAAACCCGCAGCCGTGGCTACTCCAACCGTACTGCCTCACGCAGCTATTCCTGCCACAGTTTACACCTTAAGATGTCCATGTTCCTGATACAGCGAGTTAAATGCATATTATCTTGTTAGCAATGTTAAGTCCTAAATGAGCATTAATCTGAATCTGTTTAGTGATTCCTTGTTGCCAACTACATTTATTCCCCCAAAATTACAGGATGCTAAACACTCTATTCAGTGTTGAATAATCTGTTTTACGTTTATGGACTTGTTTTTCTGTTTTCTCTTTTCTTAATTGCCAGGTTAACTGCATTGTTACATCAAAGCTTATCATCTGAAACCTACAGTGATTTCAAAGCTATTGGGTGTGTGAAATGAGTAAGTATCATCTCTCTACTTCTGTAGCCTCATTGTGCCAGCTACTAACTATGGCCATTACTATCACCTGCCTGAATGTCAAAGGCGTTAATTCCCCATTTAAATGCAGCCTTATGTGGAAGGAACTCCTTAGACATAAATCTGATCTTATCTGCTGGGAGACCCATTTCTTGTCCCACAAACCCCCGTCCTGCTCCCACAAGCAGTTCCCGCACTGCTTCCTTGCAAATTCACCAAAAAAGAAAGCTGGTGTCCTTATTGCTATCCGCTCCACAGTAGCTTTCCAATTGTTCCCTGCCGAAATTGACCCAAAAGGGAGATACATTATCTTAAACGCCTCTGTTAACAACCATGTAATGACTATTGTCAATGTCTACGCCCCAATACTAATCAAAGGCAGTTCTACAAATCTGTAATCGAAAAATTAGAACCATTCCGGAGCACTGCCTTAGTTATCTGTGGCGATTTTAACAAAGTTGTAGACCCAACTCTAGACTTCTCCAACCCAGCTCGTAAACAATCCACTGCCCTTTCCACCTTTCTCCGATCCAAAGACCTATATGATCCATGGAGGTGCTACCATGGTACAGAAAAAGATTACACCTTATATTGGCACACGCAAAAGTCCTACTCTCGAATCAATATGTTTCTGGTTGATAAACACGCCCTCCAATCAGTTCAATAAGCCAAATAGACATCATCACATGGTCAGACCATGCTCCCATTCTACTTAAACTATTCCCTCCTCACTCTACAGAAAGGGAGACAATGTGGAGACTTAACACCTCTCTTTTATCCCGTCCACATCTCCAGAAACAGGTCGCATCTGAGACTGAACAATATTTTTTGCTTAATGCTAATTCAGTAACTAGCCCTACAGTTTGTTGGAATGCTCACAAGGCCCGCCTTAGGGGCCTCCTTATTAAATTAGGAGCCCACGAGAAGAAACAACGCAATGCTACAATATATACATTATTGGACCAAATTTGCATCCTTGAATCTGCCAATAAAACTCAACCCTCCGTACTCCTTGACTCTGAACTACGAACAGCAAGACAAAATCTTAGTGAACACCTTTATCAAAACTTTGACTTTTCCCTGAAAAGACTCCATCTACACTTCTATGCACACAACAATAAACCTGGGGCCTGCGTTGCGAAACAACTCAAACGTTGCTTAATATACTCTAAAATTGCATACCTTACCTCCCCCTCTCAAACCTGTATCACAAACCCCAAAGGTATCACCAATCAATTGGGCTTGTTTTATGCTAATCTATACAACCTTCCTGCATCTGGTGGAGCCCCAGCACCCACATCTAAAGACATTGATAACTTTCTGGCCCATGTACAGTTGCCGTCACTCTCCCCAGAACAAATCCAAACACTCTCAGACCCTTTCCATATATCTGAAGTTGAACATACTATCACCTCCCTTCCACTGCATAAAGCCCCTGGCCCTGATGACTTCAGCAATAAATACTATAAACAATTTTCCACCTTGCTTTCCCCACATCTTTGTCAATCCTTCAACTATATTGCTTCCTCAGGCCACATCCTCCCAGAATCTCTTGAAGCGAACACCAAGGCAATCCCTAAACCTGGCAAACCGTCTGACGACCCTGCCAGCTACAGACCCATCTCATTACTTAATACAGATACCAAACTGTACGCTAAACTGATAGCCACACGGCTCTCTAATATCATTCCATACCTAGTACACCCTGACCAGGTAGGTTTTGTGGCTGGTAGGCAAGCGCCTGACAGCACACGTAGATACATTCTGTTCTGTTCTGTTCATCTCTGTAGATGCAGAAAAGGCATTCGACAGGGTCGACTGGAGCTTCCTCAAAGCAGTTCTGGAAAAGTTTGGTTTATTGGGCCAAATTCTTCGAGCCATATTGGCACTATATTCCAACCATAGCGCCAAGGTTGTGAACTCCGGTATTTTCTCTGACTCCTATTGAATATCAAATGGAAGCTGTCACGGATGCCCCCTTTCCCCCCTAATTTTTACCCTTGTTATGGAACCATTGGCCCATTCTATTCGTGCAAACCCACTTATCTCCGGCATTGAAGTTGGTGACCACACTCACAAAATCGGCTTATATGCTGAGGATCATCTCAATAACCAACCCAGCGCAATCATTACCTTACCTCCACCACACCCTAAATCTTTTCCTGCATGATTGGTGCTAACATTGACTCAAATACAAAACGTAGAATTGGCCCAATCACCTCCATCTCCACAAACTACAAGGTATATTAAACTCCTTTATCTGGAATGGGAAGCACCCTAGGATTAAACGCTCTATCTTGTGCACACCCACACCCACCAGGGGAATAGGAGCACCAAACATTTCAGCATACTTCAAAGAAAGAATCCTGGACCAAGCTAAATCCTGGTGGGAAACAAACTCAGCACACATGGCTCCAAATTGAAAAAAAATGTATTAGCAACCTGTCCAAGGATGCTGCTTAGCTCCCTACTCCTATGACAGCATGGACAGAAATCTTACTGAGGCACCATCAATGTGACCATCAGAACATATAGAGCAATCTACCAACACTCAACAGGCATACCCTACCAGATACTGCCTTTCATCTCCCTCTCTGCCCTACAACTTATCATCCCTGACATCACAGTATTGAACTGGCTGTCTGCTGGCCTACAGACTATTGGAGACCTGTGCCAGAACTCATCATTTACCTCTTTCCAACATCTGCAACATAATTGTCACATTCCTTCCAAGGACTTTTTTAAATATCTCAGGATCCGTACAGCCCTCTCACATTTGCGCTGGTCGGAAAACCCTGTGCTATGGAGCATGCTGGAATTCTACAACACTAAGAGACCCAACCAAAAGGGTATCTCTCATCTCTACAAACTCCTAACTAATCCTCCGCATAAATCCAAAACCCCTGCCATGATGCACTGGGAAAACCTCTTACACTGTACCTATACATCGTCTCAGTGGCAGCAAGCCCTCCAACGACTCCCGAAAGTCTCTAAATGTATCCTGCACTGGGAAACTGTACAAAAGCTCCTCAACAATTGGCACCTGACACCATCCAAACTAGCAAAGATCTACCTCTCTGCATCCGATGTCTGCTGGAGAAACTGTGCAGATCGTGTAACTCCACTACATACCTGGTGGAACTGCCCAAATGTAATACCTCTTTGGTCCACCTTCACCAAATTTCTTTCTTCCTTGTCACCCAACTTTGTTTCCCTATCTCCGCAAATGGTCCACCTTGGCCTTGATATGGAAACCTGGCCACCTCACACCCGAACTGTCATATCCCATGTCCTTATTGCCACGCGCCTAGCTATTGCTAGAAACTGGAAATCCTCACATCCTCCTCCCCACATCTGGGAAGTGATCCTACATCTGAACAATCACTGTCTCATGGAATACATGTACGCTAAGGCTCATCTTCTAATTCCATCATTGCAAAAGAAATGGGCCCCTTGGCTTGCTCACCCTAAAGGACTATCTCTACCTTAATCCACCACCATTACCGCTCTCTCTTCCTCTTCATTTTCATTCATCTTATGCACGCTTGTACATTATTGAACCTATTTGAAACCTGTGCCACTACTCAACAGTTACCATTATACAAACATATGTTCACTATGTATTGCAAAAAAATGTTGTTTTGAATAAAATTTTAAGTGAAAAAAGTCTGTTTACACCCACCGGTCCATAAGGGTGAATGGACCATCCAATCAGGTCAGCTTGAAAAACTGACAGGTGGACCTGATCGGAACAGTCGTGTTAAAGGGGCCAAAGTCTCAGTAATGGCTGTACTTGGTTAACACATGACACGAGTTTCACCCTCAGCTACTCATTTTAAATGCCTTCAAATCAAGGATTGGGTGTTTTTTTTTATAAGTTACCTGACCTTTTTCTCATGCTTTATCAGATACAGAGGCCAGTGGCAGTAAGTAGTAATCGCGTATTTTCCTTGATTTTTAACTTACTACCAAAACCATAATTTTAGGTTTTCTTTGTCCTTTTAGAACGTGATAATAACAATGCCAGGTTTTTATCTATAGTATCTACATATTTTAGTAAAAGTTATTCACCTCATTGATCTTCACATCCATTTTTGCTATTTCTTTAGGTCTCATGAGGTGACCTTGCACAGTTTTTCTCATGTTATGCCATTCTTCTCCTTCACTGTAAAATAAAACAATATATATATACATATAATACACATAGCTCTTCTGCAAATTGAACACATGGTATCAAACATGTAATATTATTTCCGCAGACAGCAGCTTATCTTTTTAAAGAAAACACCACTCATGATGAAAACCATTGCAGTTCCCTTACACTACATTTAGGCAAAGGCAGATTGGCTGTGCTAGAAATCTTTTAAAAAAAAAACCTTAATTGTTTACAGTACCTGTCATTTCGCTGGGGTGTTTTTTTTTCCATTCAGGTCATTGTTTTTATGTTTTGTTTAATAAAGGACTTGTCAAAAATTGGTGTTGTGTTTTTATTAACCTTGACTTTTTTGGTGAATTACTAGGGCTACCCCATACTCATTCACATAGGTGAGGCTGAGATCTGGGGGCCCCTTTGTTAAATGGGGGTTCCAGGTTTTCGATAAGTCACCCTCCACACCACCACAACCACTGGGCCAGGGTTGTGGGGAAGAGGCTTTTGTCCCCATCAACATGGGAACAATGTGCTTTAGCTCACCCCCCCTTTCCTGGCCTGCCAGGCTGCATGCTTAGATAAGGTTCTGGTATGGATTTTGGTGGGACCCCACGCCATTTTTAAACATTTTGGTATGGGGTTCCCCTTAAAATCTGCACCGTATTCAAAGAGCCTGGTATGGATGGGGAGACCCCCACCCTGTTTTTTTTTCAGGAATTTTATCTTCCGGCAATTCTGTTTACATTCAGATGTCACTGGGGAAATCCACTGACAGCTGATGGTAGCCAGCATCCGAATTAGAAAATTTGGAATTTGTTAGAAAATGAATAAATGGAACCAAATGAAACTAAACTAATTCTGATATGAATCAATGAAACAAAATTAGTAACAAAATAAATATATCCAAATGAAACTTATGCACATGTTTAGAGCTGGTTATGATTGCAGGTATCATTTTTTTCACTTGTTTACCCTAAAAAATTGTAGTCTGTAGCATTAACAGCAGAATTTTTATAGTGATTGATAATCCAAGACTGGTTCCCTGTGTACCAAAAGTCTTCATAGTAAGAGCTGTGAAATAGACCCCCTCAGGAACTAGTTGTAGCTAACTTAATTGGTTGTTTAAAAAAAACTGGACGCATTCCTAAATGCAAGGAAAATATTAGGACCAGAAATTTTTGATCAGGGAATATTTTATTGCCTTAAGGGATCAAGAAGGAATCTTCCTTCCCCGTTGGAGCAAATCAGACCCTACTTTATAAGGGTTTTTTTTGCATTATCAACTGTGGGTATAGGGTTCTGTTTATGGTTGTCTTCTATGTATTTATTATTTTTGTAATTTTTCAAACAAATGAACTAAAATTGTTCTCAACAATCTCACCCCGCCAATGTACAACTACTGGACTCTGGGAATAGTTAAATCGTTACTTAAAGGCTTGACCCATTTTTTCCATCTCTTCACAACCAGCACCCTAACTTTCCTTCTCATATTCCTCCTCAGCTTCCTGCTGCCTCTGTCGATGGAAGCAGTAGGCAAATGTTCCTGGTGGCCCTGGGGCGAGTCCTCCTCTTCCCCCTGTTGCTGTGCCTCCAGTGCCTGGTCCATCAGGCCATACAGTTTGTGCTCCAACACTAATCCCCACCTTCTAGCAGTTCATTATTTTGGTTGCCTCTATAAAAGGTGCCAAAATGCATCCTGAATTATGAGTCATCATCATAGTGAAAAGAACCCAAGTTCCCCAGAGTCTGTCCTCATACCCTAATCCATAATATTAAACAATATCCCTTGATTTCTGAGGCATATGCTGCTGGCTAGTAAATCCTCAGATTCACATAAGAAAGCCCTATTTTGAGTCCATTCAAGTTTCTTATTTTAACTGAAGTACTGATGAAGGGGGAGTGTTTTCTGGCCCTCAAATATGTTAATTGTTTTTTAGTGGATGCCAATAGCGAAAAGTCCAAATAGAGTAATTTGGACTTATCTTTTGGTCTGGCAATCCTTCTACTGGTGCATGTTTTTGCTAATACTATAACCACACAGGTACAATGCTGCCACAGCCTCTGCAACATGCTGTGTTCCATCAGGCACCTAAAGTGACCACAGACCCTCCTGGCCTGACAAAAGAACCTTCTTGAAGCCCTCTGCTGATTCAGAGCATGAGGTAAGTGAAAAGCAAAGGGAACAGGTGAGTGCCCTGTCACCAACATACAAGGCACATGGTGGCATCACTAGCTTCAGTAGTGTGCCCCATAGTGCATACTTTTCGACAAACAGTAGATTGACCCAGTATCCAGGATAGTACCTTTTCTGTCTATGCTTACCAGACCACATGTCATGGTCATGTGTACCCATCCACCAATACCTTAATTACATTAGATGGAATGGTAGCAGCTGCAAAACAAGCATTTTTGCCATGCTGGCTTTAAGGAACTGGGCATAAGGGTGATTTGGGGGCACCTGTTGTGGGAAGGATACCACTGCAAATGAAGGGGGGTTGGCACAAGAGATTTTTGCAAATATTCAAGCCTTCCTTAGCATGGCCCCAATGCCCTCTTCTATGCTTGATATGGCCTATCCTAAGACTTTACTATCCCTATACTATACTGCAGATCATGATGGTGCTGTTGGCAATGGATACATTAAGAAAGGTCCACAATGGATTGGCCCCAGGGATAGCAGTGTAACAGTTGGAGATTGCTCCCTTAATTTTTTTGCAGTCTGCTCCTGTAAAAAATACTTCCTCGCTGCTGTTCTACCTCTCTCAGAACTTTCCTACTCTCCAATTCATGGTACCCACATATGGTCTGCTACCTCATCAGTCACCCCCTCCTCATCTCTGGAGCCGACTTGAAAGTAAGTTCTAACCGCTAGAACATTATTGCCCCTTGCTGCTCCCTCCTACTATGGTTCTAGTGCTACCTTCCTCAACCTTAATATCTTAAATGAAGAATGCCTGCACATGACCAAAATCATCTTACTACAGCAAGTCAGTGATTACATGATTCAATAATTCTGCCAAGGGTTTGCCAAGCTATGGCGGCATTAGCAGAACATGAGGAGCAGTAGGAGGAAAAGGAAACATTAGAAACAGTTGCAGACCACTTGCTGAGCTGACCATAGATCAGTAGGTTTAGCAGGGAGCGGCTGAATATCAGTCAGAGCGAGGAATGTTACCAGCACACTGTGGGACTCCAAAAAATGGGTCCAAAGCTTTATTTAACGATATCACATTGTTACAGCAAACAGCGACATTTCGGAGCCTTGCAGGACCCCTTCATCAGGCATGAAATGTGGATTTCAATCAGTATATGGCCATGCTCTACAGAAGTCAATTGTTTGACCGACTTCTTTTGAAGACTTTTGTCTACCAGTAGCTGCAGCCACTGATCAGTGTACAGTGGCTAGTCCTGCTATCTAAAAACAATGTTCTGGTGGGAGGGGGGGGGGGTGGTATTCCTTTATCTACCTTGCTTGTGTGAATGGAGGAATCCTGCTGAGTGAAAAAAAATACCTGTCTATGGCCACATATTGTCAGCCGTCCAACCGTCTGACAGATTGCAATGACTTTTAATGGTGTAACCGGCCCACTGTTTTGTCTTGCAGAACCTGCTAACCCCTTACTACCTCCATGTACAGAACCTCTAGGCCTGCCTGCCAGCACAAGCCAGTCCCCATCCATTTATTCTCATTCCTTCCAATACCGTTTTAAAACTCAGCTGCCCACCTGAGCTCCCTCACAACTACTCTCTTTCTTAACTTGTTCCATTGTTTCCAAAGTCTGTATTCTATTATTATAATAATAATAATAATAAACATTATTTTATATAGCACCTTTAAAGGTGGCTTCTCAAAGGCACACATTTTATGTGTTCCTTTAGCTACTAATCTCTTATCCATCATTCACAGCATCAAACAGACAATACTCCTAGCTGAACCCAGGTTCCAGGTATTTTTCCAACCACACCTACCATCACAGGTTAGTCTCACTTTTTGCCTGTCTTTTCAATTGTAAATATATGTTTTTATTTTTATTTATTATTAATATTAGAGTTTATGATTTTCTGAGAGGTTGATTTTATATGTTTGTTGTCCTTATATACATTAATTAGGAAGATTCACTAAAACTGGAGCATGCAAATCTGTTGCAGCTCTGCACAGAAACCAGCTTCCAGGTTTTAATGTCAAAGCTTAATTGAACAAGCTGAAGTTAGAAGCAGTTTGGCTACCATGCACAGCTTCACCAGGTTCTGAGTGCTCCAGTGTTAATAACTCTCCCCCATTGTGTTCTATTGCATCCATTTTTTTATCTATTTATCACATGTATATATCATTCCAATTAGTAATCCATATCAATGTAAAAGTGACTTCCAATTTACCATTGGACTTCTTCACTTGATATAATTACCAGTTGTTTTCAATATTTCCCTGTATACTTGCCTTAATGAAAGGGAAGGCATTTTCCCCAAAACTTTTTGGATTTGCTTATCATCCGTGAACTGTCAATTTCAATTAATGCCTTAAATATAACCTCAAGGGTGATGAACCTTTATACTGAGCGCCCCTCTACTTCCATCCAATAGTGACAATTTTAATGAAGGCAATTGACTAATTTTAATGGCAGTTATTTCAATAGAGGGGAGTACATATAGTGGCTTTGGTGCATACTACTTTATTGAACAAGTATGTGGTGATTTGTTGCAAATAAAGTGCAGCTTTTCAGCAACAAATGTTTGACTCTGTTGTGAAAAAATTGGTAATAGCAAGATAAAATATACATCTGAAAATTAAACCATGCTCAATATAGTAAACCCCAACACTGTGAAAGGGGTTAAAGGGGGGCCCAGCAACCACAGTTGTTGCTGATGCACATTAACACCTTCCTGTCTGGTCTATAGCAGATTGACGGCTAGTCGGGCCTTTCCTCCATATGACATCCTCCCAGAATGCACTGCTCATGCAGCCATGCAGCAGCTCGATCTATCACCGGCTGTGACTCCACCGGACACAGCCGATGACTGATCACTATACCGGCCCGCTGGCAGTATCATGTGATCGCTGTGACCAATCACAGCAGATCACATGACATTTGTAAACAATGGATGGCTTCCTTTCATGCCATCAATTGTATACAATTGTATTGCTAGCTGTGATTGGTCACAGTGATCACATGGTACAGACAGGGCCAATCACAGCTAATCATAACAAAAGACACTGAATGAATCAGTAAACATGGTTGTTTATATCAGTGAAACACTATTGCTCTGGTCACAGTGTGTTTTAAAAAATCATAAAAAAAAAATAAAAAAAAACATTTAATAAAAAATAAAAAGAAATTGAAAAAAAATGATTACATTTTTTCTTTTTACATATTGTCACCAGTCAGTATCCCTGATCACCACCACACTAGTTATAGGATAATACTGTACTGCACTGGTGACAGTATGCTAACCACTTCAGCCCCGGAAGGTTTTACCCCCTTAACGACCAGACCATTTTTTGCGATATGGCATTGCGTTACTTTAACTGACAATTGCACGTGCAACTCTGAACCCACATAAAACTGATGTCCTTTTTTTCACAAATAGACCTTTCTTTTGGTGGTATTTGATCACCTCTGTGGTTTTTATTTTTTGCGCTATAAACAAAAAAAGTCAATTTTGAAAAAAACAACATTTTTTATTTTTTTGCTATAAAACATACCCAATAAAAAAAATGTAAAAATCTAATTTCTTCATCAATTCAGACCAATATGTATTCTGCTACATATTTTTGGTAAAAAAACTCCAATAAGCGTATATTGATTGGTTGGCACAAAAGTTGTAGTGTCTACAAAATAGGGGATAGAAACAAACCACCAAAAAAAAAGAGAAAGTTGGGACTTGAAAGGCTGTCACTAGAATCTCCCAAGTAGAAGCATGAAACAGTGAGAATATATATAAAAACTTGACATTTTATTGCATAACATACATTGAACAATTCAGCACATATTCGGTGCATGACCCCATAAGGTCAATCCCATTCTTGGTCGTCCCTAATGGTTGACCGATGGGAGGGAAAAGTTCTCAGACTGATGTGAAGTAAAGTCTCACAGTAGGATCACTACGCGTTTCGCTATTCGCTTCTTCAGGCATTCCATTTTGTAGAGTGGGCATATCATATATAAATATTCAGAATTCATGTATCCCTCAAGGGGGTATATATATAGCCCCTATTGGGGTATCCTGAGCATAATATGTAGCTGCCTTAGAACTTCCAGACTGGCAGTAAATGTCTGCATAGAAAAAAGGAGAACAATCCCAGGACGGCCAAGACTAGACGCCCCGGACCCGAGTGAAAAGGGGAGAGGGACCTGGATGGAGACACTAGTACATGCAGGCGCTGTGTGTGGCTAGGATTCACACAAGGTTGTGCTTTGGCTTTCCTCGTTTGGCTCTCCTGGGATTGTTCTCCTTTTTTCTATGCAGTGAAAAGTGAGCAAACAAAAGAAAAATCTTCATCAAATGATTACAATGAGTCTTTAAATCACCTTTGGCTTAACAAAAACAGCATTATTTCAAAATGGTACTTTTTTGCACTTTCACCCCCTTATTGCCCAGGCCAATTTTCAGCTTTCAGCGCTGTCGCATTTTGAATGATAATAGCGCGGTCATGCGAGGCTGTACGAAAACAACATTTTTATAATTTCTTTCCCACAAATAGAACTTTCTGGAGTTTTTAATTTTTGTGCTACACATAAAAAAAACATTGAAAATTTTGAAAAAAAATGTTTTTCTTCATTTCTGTTCCCAAACTTTATAATTATTAAGTTTTCTCCTTCACTGATGAGCATTGATGAGGCTGCACTGAAGGACACTGATGAGGTGGAACTGACAGGCACTGATGAGGTGGACCTGATGGGCACTGATGAGGTGGAACTGATGGGCACTGATGAGGCTGCTCTGATGGGCACTGATGAGGCTGCACTGTAGGGCACTAATGAGGCTGCACTGACGGGCACTGATGAGGCAGTACTGATTGGCACTGATGGGCACTGATGATGAGGCACTTATATGCAGCACTGATAGGTGGTACTGATAAGCAGCACTGATGGGCACTGATAGCTGGCACTGCTGTGCAGCACTGATGGGCGCTGATAGCTGGCACTGATGGGCACTGATGGGCAGTACTGGTGGGCACTGATAGGTGCCACTGATGGGCAATCATAGGTGGCACTGATAGGACATTTGTACGTGGACAATTACTACACAAGCGTGCCCCTTTTTAGTCACTTACTTGATCACCAAATTGGCGCATGTGGCACTGTGCGACCTAATCGCCGGGGCTTCCCCCAACAGCTGGTAGATTCCCGACTTAGTCCGGAGTAGAGAGCCTGCTTGAGATGTGGCAATTTGCTTGTGATGAAGTGGAGGGATACAAAGGATGTTTTCATTCTTTCCTCCATTCATGCAGACACGGCTGTCCAAATTAGAAGGGCGACTGGTGTTGTGGAGAAACCCGACTTCGAAACATATCGTGTTTTCGTAAGTCGTTTCGGTTAACTTTCTTCATTTATCTGTGAAAAAACATGGTCGCAGACCTAAATGCCCGTTAATTCATCCCGCGGTTATTGACCAGTAACTCCAGGTGGGGAGGGTATAATTCCAATATAACCACCTGTCTCTCCCCAAAGAGGTGTTGTGGTCAGCGGGAAGATTAAACCTGTCGGCACAGACGTACTTACCTCCTTTCTTACTTTTGTAGGAAACATAGGGAGGTGAAGTAGTGTTCGTTTAACGGTGTAGAGTTCGTCCGAGAGATGAGGCCTGATTCAGCCCTTAGATGGTCGACAACCCCCTTCGGG
>BLSH010187683.1:35777-51984 GCA_018402905.1 Glandirana rugosa | reverse complement strand
CATCAGCAAGTAAAATCAGTTGTATATGCAAATAACCAGATGGGTCCCAAAATGACCATCCAAATCTATATATAATACAAAAGGGTTACAGCACAATGAGTATACACTTATAATCAGTAAATTAGCAACTTCAGGCATCCCTTCCCTTTATAGTTACCAACCTGCCCCATGCATGTGCAGGTTGGTAACTATAAAAGGCAGGGATGCCTGAAGTTGCTACTTTACTGGTTATAAGTGTATACTCACTGTGCTGTAACCCCTTCATAATATATACAGTATATATATATATATATATATATATATATATATATAGTGTGTTTTATTGCTGGGACACCCTGGCAGCAGATTAAATAGAGGGGGTCAATTTATGGCCCCTAGTAGTGGTGTCAGGTATGAGGTTGCAGAGTCTATCAGGAAGGACAGGAAGGACATACAGGTTGCAAATGTTGTAAGTCTCCTTTCATGCCACTCTGTATGCCAGAAAAAAGACCACTATCCAGCAATGGATGGCAGAAAGGCTGCACTTGTGTCACTGATGGGGAGCTGACGAGCAAGGTATTACCTGGGCTTTGGCTGGCATGTCATTGCCAGCAGCACTGAGACAAGGGGGGGGGGGCAGGATGTGTAGCTGCCCCATGCATAGTGTGTTTATGTGGGGGACCTCATGAGGCAATCTAAACCCTCCTAATCACAAGCATACCCTGCCTTTCCTTTTGTCTTTGGCACTGTTTACAGTCAGTGAAAGGAGACTGGCAAAGCCAGAAATCTCTCAGCAGGAAAGTCCCATGACATTACTGCACACTTTTATGTCCACGTGAGACATTATTGGGGGGCCTGGAATGACACAGTAATGCTAGACAAGCTCAGTGGAAGCTAGTAGTGGAGTCTAAGATGCCTAAATTGATTGTGCACGAGCTGACAAATGTGAGAGAGGAGATTACATTGTCTGAGCCTTATAATATGGATGAAATCAATTATGTTGTAAGGATTGTGGAGAAGAGAGGTACTCTGCAGCACACATTGCACCACAGCAAATGGTAGGAGTAGTTTAACCCTTTCACTGCCAGTGCTGTTTTTGCCACATTTTAGGCCAGAATATTGCATAAAATCGCCAAAACATTATATATTGTCTGAAAGTAGACACCCTAGAGAATAAAATAGTGGTAGCTAATTTTAGGGCACACAAAAGTTATAAATTAGCCATTTTTTGGTAAAATATAAAAGATGTGGTTTCCCCAAGTTAATTTATACCCAAAATGTCAAACCTTAAATTTGCCTGCACCCATGAAATGGCAACCACCTCCAGTACCCTATTTTTTCTATAGGCAATGATTTAAAAGCCTCTATAGGCCATCAATTTAGTGTTACGGAGGAGGTCTGGTGCTAGGAATATTGTTTTCACTCCGGCGTGGTGATATGTAACCACTATTAATTTTTACATCAGATTTTGTTTTAGTCATAGTCCTTTGACTAAAATGCCATTTCATTTTAGTAAAATTTTAGTCATCTGAAGAATTTTTTTAGTCGACTAAAATCTCCAGTAACCACCTGAACTTATGCTTTACTTGGAGCTCCGCCTGTCTGTTAAAGTCCCAGCCCCCTGACTCTATAGGCAAGCTGTATTGGCTCCCTCTGTTTGCCTGCTATGTGGGAGTTCTGGAACAATGCCATACAAGCCAAAGAAGAGGAACTCCTCCGTCAGATTTAGTGCTTAGCACTGTGTAAAGTAACAGCTTCGGCAGACCATTCAGTTCTCTGAGAGAAGGATGTATACCATGCTAAGTGTATATAAAGAAAAAATGGGTAGCTGCCACACAACAAACAAACAATTTATGGTCAAAATAGATAACCCAATGTGTAGTGCTCAACCTAATAAAAGAGTAAATGAAGTGATTCAAACTTCACTCATATATTCACAAATATTAAAACCATAAAGTGCTAGTGCATAAATGGAAACTCAAAATTCATCAATTATAAACATGTATGCAAAAACATTGATAAAAATAGGAGTTCATATATAGTCCAAAAAATATTGTGCAAAGAAAAAAACATGCAACAGATTGCAAGTGGTGCAAATCTTGATATATTCAAAACAGGCAACAGAGTGGATAATCATCAGGTGTGTATTCCAGTGACATCCTCCACCATAATAATGCCCTTACCGGACAGTAGATGTAATAGCGCCTGAATATAGGGAGACTCCAGAAGTCAGGGACGCCACCTCTAGGAAAGATCCAGATGAGGACACAGTGGAACGGAAGACCATTCAGAAATAGCCAAAATGAGCTATGGATATTGCCAAGGTGGAAAGGAAATCTTCACCAGGGGGATGGTCTCCAAAGTAGTTTAGGATACATGCAACAGAGAACCTCACATGGCATAAAACCTTTTAAAAAGTCAGTTTATTGAAAGTAGCGCACTTACATAATTAGGGTTAAAACGATATCAAAGTGTAGCACAGCCAGCAAGAAGTGAAGCACAGCGGTATGGAGTCGGCAGCTCCCAACGCATTTCGTCTTCTTAGACATCGTCTGGGGTTACCGACCCATCAAAACCGCAGTGCTTATATACATAGTCAATAACTGATTGAATGGCATTGAAAATACAGCTACTTCCGCCTTCAGCAAGATGGCGGAGCGGCGTGCGTTCCAACGCCTCACTTCCGACGTAAGCGAGACAAGCCAAGCCTCAGTATGATCACCATGGATCCATACATTTTTACTTTACTTTTTTTCATACATCAAAATGTCCCCTATGTGATGATTTTTGGTGACCAGTTCTCTTCCATGAGATATCCAGGGTCTAAAAGACGCCCCTGTGCTGCACTGAAAGTAATGCAATGCAGATTGCATTACATTCTTTCCAGGCTATGCTGGCTGGGAAAACTGACAGGGGCCACCAACAAGAAGGGGAGGAGAGCGCTGTCTGCTCAGCTCTCTCCCCCCAACCCAGCTATGCCAGTCCTGGGCCCGCAGATGTTCAAATGGAGCCCAGGATACATGGCGGGAGTGAGTGCGGGGGGGGGCATTGTTACCGGGGGCGGTGGTATGAAAGTGGTGAAGGGGTTGCATTAAATCCACTACCCTTTTGCAGTTTATGTTATATATTTTGTACAATATATGGGATAGAGTTGTGTTTGTTATTGTTGTACTATTATATGCAGATTTTTTTTGGAAATAGAAATAGCTGTGAATAGGTTGAAGGAGACTTCTATAAAATAACAAATCCTGCCCTGCACCAATAATAACACACTGCATATATAACTATTAATTGTCCCTATATGATGTGGCTACATGCTACATGCCATGTGCAAATATGATCCTGCTTCACTCTTGATATTTCCAGTAACACTTCACCATGTGAAATCACCACTCTTCATGACAATAACTCCACCACTAATAGCAGCTCACCTCATGAAATTTACCTAATCAACCTTCGGTCAAAGATAGCATCTGTCCCTTTAAGGGAAATGACGGGTCCACTACATTATACAGTAGATATCATCTCACAAGACCATCAATATACTCGGAGACCAATGCCAAAATATAATAAAAAAATATCATAGTGTTTTTTGTAGTCGTCACAAAGAGTGATGATTTCACATGGTGAAGTGTCACTGGAAATACTGAGAGTGAAGCAGGATTACATTTGCACATGGTGTATAGTCACGTCATATGTGGACAATTAATTATTATTTATATGTGCATTTTTTGTTTTTGGTGCTTTTTGATTTAATGTGTTGAATTTTATCTATATATTTTGTCAGATATTGGTTAGCGCATCTACATTTTTAATCTGGTGTTAGTGTTTGTATTCAGGTACATTGTGGATTGTGGCATTCTCATTTATTTTATTCCATTTATTCAGGTCACTTTAATTTAAATGTATTAGTTTAAACATGTATTGCTCCCCAAGCACAGGGACTTATGCATGAAAATGTAAATGTATATTAAAAACCGGAACAGGCGGTGGCAAAGGGATGAATTTTGGTTAACCATAACAATTAGATGATCTCTGACTTTTTTATGAGGACTTCCAATACAAATGGAACTTGATTTTGGATGAATGTTAATTTTCCCTAATGCAGTTAATTGTGGAGGCAGAACAAACTGTGTTACAGTCCATTTCACTTGAGATCTCAGAACTTAAGGCTTCTCTTGAGGAGCTGTGGAACGCCAAAGATTTTCAATCATTCAATGAGAGGTATCACTGGATATACAAAAGTTTGAGCAGAATGTTATGGCAGTAAAACATGTAAAATATCTGAGAGGCATAAAAGACTATGAGAGTGGAGTGGTTTATGAGTGACAAAATTAGAGAGGCAGACGCAAGCAAAAATTTTAATCTATATTATAAATCAGAACAGGTGGCAGAAAAATCGGATGATAAACTGAATACTATGACTAATTCTGTCTCCCCCAGTACTTCAAGATCATCGGCTATTTCAGTTTTCATTAAAGATCCGGGCAGTTAACAAAAAGAAAAAGTGTAAAAAGAAACATTCAAATCCAAGAAACATAAGAGAAGAAGATGAACAAGATGACGAAGAGGAAACATCCAGATGGTATCCACAGCACAGGATGAACAGGAATTACTACCTTTCACAAATGTCATTAACATTTCAGGCATGGAACTATCACAACAAAAACTAACTGTTTATTTAATACCATACTAAATGTTAATACTGTAGGTTCCCAAGGAATGTTCTCCTTAGGAAGCATTTTGGGAAGAGTGTTCCTGAAGTCGAAAACCAGCCATCTGGGGATGAACATTCTATGTCTTTTTTGTTCCAGGAGATACATGCTCAATTTCACTACTTGTCCACTGAGGGTTCCTGTGGTGCTGACTCTCCCTACTTTGGCCAAGGTGATAGTTTTTTTTAATCAGGTACAAACTAGGAAAAACTCCATAGGTGCTTTTCAAGATGTGGTGGAGAAAAATTTGATAGTCTTGGCGAAACGGGTTGGTCAAATGCACCAGACTAACAGGAAAAATGTATCACCTGATGAAATGCATGCTATACAGACATCAAAAGAATGTTATTAAATGGGCAGCGGACAAAGGAAGGTGCAGTAGTCATTCTCAGCACAGAACAAAATAGGAGGGAGGCCGCTCACATCTTCCACATTTCGGATTTTCCCCCAGGACTTAACATAAAAGTGGTGGCTGGACAAGGGGCTGTACCGTATAGGGCACTTTTTCACTACATTGGGCCTCATGTCTCTTAGCCAATGCATAAGCAAACTAGACCTCCCAAATTCTGAAAGCTTCAGATTCCAGCAAATTAATAATTTCCTACAGCAAATCTGGAAAGACAAGCCCCTCCCACCCAATTTCACGGCTTACCAAACCTGGTGTGGCCAAGCCATAGAACAGAAGGGTGGCATTTCGGTAGTTTACAATTCTTTCACCCAGCCTGGGACAAAAACCTCTTATATGAACTGTTGGGAGGAGGATCTTCAGATTTCTTGGACTTGGAGACATGGCATGGTGCCCTGTCAAACTCTTTCCGGGGCATCCTAAACACTACTCTCATGGAGGCTAGCGTCAAAGTTATCATCAGGCGGTACCTAACCCCGACTAAGCTAGCATCAATTTATCCCTCAGCGGACCCAAGGTGCTTCAGAGGCTGCTCCCTATTGGGATCAATGCCTCACATTTGGTGGGAATGTCTAAGGATTCGACCATTTTGGAGAAAAATCTTTTACATCATTGATGGGTTAACCAAGAGCCAGGTCCCCAGGTCCCCAGAGGTCGCTCTTCTCAATGCCCACATACCAAATTTATCCAAAGCCAGTAGGAAATTAGTGCACTTCATACTGCTCGGGGCCAAGCTCACAATAGCAAAGTCTTGGAAAAAAACAAAGATACCCTTGGCAGCAGCTATGCGTAAAATCTAATGGATCATGTCTCAGGAGAAATTATCTAGCATCCTCTCAGACACAACTAGGAGGTTTGAGGCTATCTGGGAACCTTGGACAGCATATATGGGTATCTCCTTTATTCTGGGTCTGGCCTGGCCATCGGTTGTAGATGATCCAAATTGATTCTAGGTTCTCATCAGCTTCATCCTTTCTCTTCTCTCTTTTTTCCCTGTCGGGTACTACAACTCTGTTTTGCTTAGATCCAGTTGTGATTTCAATACTAGCAGTATACTAGAAGTCTTTCTCAGGGCTCCCAGAACCTAATCTTCTCAACAGATGTCTGCAGAAAAAGGAGATGGGTGGTTTCTCTGTTCCCCCTCGGTGGAGTGAAGCTTATCCAACCTGGCACAGCTTGATCGCAGGTAGGGGTGCCGGGATAATGGTGGGTGGAACCTACCACCATGGCTGTCACAGGGAGGCGACCATCTCTTTCTTCCTTTTTTTCACGAGTATTGTAATGCAGATGATAAGTGAGCCCGAGACTCTAGCAGTTACCTCATTCTACTGATCTGGATATCATCACTGGTTGGTTATTTTTCTAATGCATTGTACCCTATTTTGTCATGTACAGAATTCAAATAAAAATCTTTGAAAGTAAAAATAGGAGGGAGGCCTTGAGACAGCTCAGTGATGTCTCACATACCGTGTTTTGGAGAAGAGCCCTGTGTCTGTGTTCAAAATGGCCCTTCAGGGCCTTCTGGAACATGACTGTAGAGAAGGAAACCTGAATGAAAGGCATATGGGATATTTGTTTGTAGAGAGCCCTGTGTCTGTGTTAATAATGGCCCTTCAAGGTCTTCTGGAACATGATTCTAGAGAAGGAATCCTAAATGAGAAGCTTATGAGATATTTGTTTGTAGAGGTACCCATTACACATGTGTTTCACCACATACCTAAGATTCATAAATCAAGAGAGGAGCCTAAAGGGAGACCTATAGTGGCTGGTATTGAGCCATTATGTGAATGGGTTGACTATGATTTACAACCTTTAGTGAAAGGATTGCTTGGATATATTCATGATACCAAAATGGTTTTATCTCAGTTGAGAAATATAGAATGGGAGGAAAATTACACCTGGGTCACTCTCGATGTATAGTCTCTGCACTCCTCAATCCCCCATTACCAGGCAATACTTTCAATAAAAGATCATCTCTACAAATATGGCTCTTATGATGGAAGGCTGCAGGAGTTCCTAGTATTGTCCCTTGAACTTTTGCTGCTAAACGACTACTTTTATTTTGACTGGAAGTACTTTTTCCAACTCTGTGGTGCCTCGATGGGGGCTCAATTTTTACCCTCTTCAGCCAATTTCTATATGGGTACATGCGAGGAGAAAGTTCTCCTCACGGAACATAACCCCTTCAGACGACACATACTGTGGTATGGTCATTACATAAATTATTATTATTATACAGGATTTATATAGTGCTGACAGTATACACATCGCTTTACAACATTAATATAGATGACCGACTATTAGTAAGGCAGTGGGATCCATCATCTATTGAATGATAACAATTTCAACTTGCATTTTACATATGAGTCTAATAGGAATACAATCAACATTTTGGACATTACACTGGAAGGGGATGTGGAGTAAATAAACGTTAAAAAAAAAAAAAAAAACTTTACCATTATTTTAATTTTTTTGTATGTTTGGATCAAAAATATGTGTTTGTAAATGTAATAAAGCTAGGTAAAAATTGCTCATAAACAGCAGCATATACTTAAAACACATTTATATTAGAGCAAGATTTTTGTCCAAGAAGAGCAAGGCAAATCCAACTTTTTTTGCAGTATATGGGCCAGGCAAACCTATGGGTGATTTAGCTGCCATAGGAAACAACTAACAATAATGCACTTCCTGTTTTTTTTTAAATTGGATCAGGTTGCTTATAAGACCCAATAAGGGGGTGTTTGGATAAGTCAGCCCCCTTACTATAACAGGATGGGTTCCAAGCAGCAATATTGACAATGTGATTGGCTGTGAAAGCATAGGAAGTACTTTTTCTAAGTAAAATTATCATGTTAAAGGCTAAGTTCACCTTTTCAGGCAGAACCTTACTTTTACTTTACTAACTTTTTTCCATTTTTACTTAATGCATAGAAGACTTTTCTAATGTCCTCTCTGCGCAATCCATTCCAATGTGTTTATCTCTCACTTACCTTGTCCATGGAACCTATGAATTTTCACATCTCTGTTTGAGATTTTTAAAAATGCTTTCTGCTTCCTTCACTTCCTATAGATCATACCCAATCATGCACTGCCTTATGCCCAGTACGCATGTTAAGAAAACAGGGAGAAAAAAACATATTACAATACAACACCTTACAACACTTCTGAAATTGTATTCTGTTGTATGAGAATTTTCGTAACTTTAGTAACCTATTGGTTTTTCGATATGAGACTAGCATGCAAAAAAATAACGGACTATCATTCGTCTGAGTGTACAAGGCTTTACTGCATTCCAGAATAAGCGTGTATTACCAGTCTGGACCACACCTCCCTCATTACTATACCACTTCTTGTTTTATTTCCACCCACTGTTCTCCAAACTGATTGTATAAACTCCTCTAGATCTACCATCAGCTATGTAGTGCAAGAGCCAGAGGCGTAACTTGGACCTTCAGAGCTCCAGTGCAATAAACCCCCATCCAGAGCTCTTCCCTCCGAGCGCAGTGGCGGAATGCCAGGGCCAAGTCAAAAGTGAAACCTTTGTGACCCTGGTAGTTCCACCACTGGTGGTCAATGAATGGACAGGAATATCTCTGTACAGAGCTTCCCATTGATTCACAAACTGCAGCATAGTAAACACAGTGTACTATGATTCAGTGTTGGTCGCTGACATTTACAAATGTAATGGTCCCTTCCTTCTCTGATTTCCATACTGAAACATCCCCTACAGCAACTTATCCACGCCTCTCCTTCCTGTGTTCAGCACCACTTATCCACAACTCTCCCTCCTGTGCTCAGCATCCCTTATCCACAGCTCTCCCTCCTGTGTCCAGCATCCTTATCCACAGCTCTCCCTCTTGTGCCCAGCACCCTTATCCACAGCTCTCCCTCCTATGGCAAGCACCCTTATCCACACCTCTCCTTCCTGTGCCAAGCACCCTTATCTACAGCTCTCCCTCCTGTTCCCAATACCCCTTATCCACAGCTCTCCCTCTTGTACCCAACACCCCTTATCCATGGCTCTCCCCCCAAACCAATGCCAAGGATCCTCATCCACAACTTTCCCTCCTGTGCAAAGCACCCTTATCCAAAGCTCTCCATCCTGTGCCCAAAACCCCTTATCCACAGCTCTCCCTCCTGTGCCCAACATCCCTTATCCACAGCTCTCCCTCTTGTGCCCAGCACCCCTCCACACCTCTACCTCCTGTGCCCAGCACACCTTATTTACAGTTCTCACTCCTGTGTCCAGCACCTTCCTATCCACAGCTCTCCCTCCTGTGCCCAGCACCCCTTATCTATATCTATCCCTGCTGTGCCCAGCACCCCCTTATCCACAGCTCTCCCTCCTATGCCCAGCTCTCTTATCCAACAGGCTCTGTCCTGTGCCCAGCACGCCTTATTCACAGCTCTCCTTCCTGTACCCAGGACCACTTGTTCACACCTCTCCCTCTGTTTCCAGCACCCCCCCCCCCAATCCCAACACCTCTCTCTCTGTTCTCAGCAGCCCCCCATCCACACCACTCCCTCTGTTCCCAGTACCCCCATCGATACCCCTCCCTCTGCTCCCAGCACCCCCACCCTCCACACCCCTCCCTCTGTGACCCAGCACCCACCCATCCACACCCCTCCCACTGCAAAAGAGGTACATGGTATATTGGTATACAGTGAAGTTGGAATTTAGTAGTTAGTGTTACATATATCTAAACTATGCCTGTGTGCACAGATCTGTACACCCAAAAAGCCTTAGCTACCTTCTTTACATTAAATGGGGTCTCTCCCTTTTTTCTTGCATCACTTAAAGAGAAAAAAAAATTAAAGTGCAAGAGCAGCGTGCACCTAAACCACCTTACATTATTATCACTCACATTCCCCACAATCCCCTATTCCTATACAAAAAAAATTACATTTGGGAATACACCCGTTAGGCCTACACCTCACCAGGGTGTAAATGTTACACATAATCAAAAAGTTTATTTTATTTAACAGTTTATTATGAGAATGTACCCCATTCCATCTACATTGGTGATATGGAAACATATGTATCACTTTCTAGCTTGTATGCAGGATGGTCCACAATTGCTTGTTGAAAATCAGTAGCATCCACTTACTGTTAGCTGATCTGTGAGGCATTTGCCATCCTGCTTCCAAATTGTCACAACTGAGCACTCAATAATACAGATCATATGAGCTGGGGTGGCTAAATTGGAGAGTATTTAGCCTGTCAGAAATCTGACCACTGGTATCCTGTCAGGTATCAGCAATATTGTAAAAGGTTGGTAGTATTCTAGTGTTTGCTCTGGGTGATGTCCCATTAGACTCCTGTGTCACCCTGACACATTCAATTCTCAAATAATAGCACAGGAACACTTAGTGGTCTTTGTATATTACACTCCTCCTACTCCTACACCAATCAATTCCTTCATTACTGTTATGTATTAAGTTTGTTATACTGTTCTCCATCCAGTAGGGGGGAGCATTGTAACATATGCTCACGTCTCTATTGTCTTGGTAGAGCTATATTCTGTAGACATCTATTGTTTATTATATTCCTGTTCCTATTATTCCTGTATGTGATATTATAATGAGTAAAGAAGCCCTATAATGCCTGCCCATGTCTATGATGCAAATACATCTTAAAGTTACAACACTGGCGACAAGGGTGGGATATTCAGTGAAGGGACATGGCAGAAAACGCAGGTAATCAGCTTGAGTGAAGAATCTGAACTGTTTTAGAGACACATCTATAAATCTCTCCAGCATGGCTTCTTTGGGATGCATGGAGGAATTTGATGTAGCTAATCCATCCTCATGGGACTCTTATGCTGACAGTTTAGAGTTTTTCCTGGAAGCTAACAAGGTGACTGATGCTGTACAGAAAAGAGCTGTGTTACTGAGTGTTATTGGATCTAAGACTTTTGATATTGCCCACTTACTGATATCTCCTGCTAAACCAAAAGACTGCTCATATGATGACATACTGGCACTGTTAAAAAATAATTTTTCACCCACTACATCTGAAACAGTGAGGCGTTTCAATTTCAACAGAAGAAACCAACAACTGGGTGAGAGCATTGCAGAATATATTGCAGAACTGCGCAAGCTATCTGAAAATTGCAATTTTGGTGCCAGTTTAGTATCATTGCTAAGGGACAGGCTAGTGTGTGGAGTACAAGATGAAGCACTGCAGAAGAGAGTTCAGTCCAAACAGAACATACGTTTTATAACTGCGCAAGAAGTGCTCGCATATGAGGTCGCATACATTAATTTAAAAGAAATTCAATCTGCCTCCAGCAAAGATAATTCTCCGGATATAAATCGCGAGCAAAGGTTAAAACAAAGGATTTTCCACCACACACCAGTGTTGCCGTTCCATTTACAGGGAAGTGTCACAGCTGTGGTGGGAAACACAGGCATTTGTAATACATGTCGTTTTAGAAATGCAGTTTGTCACACATGCAAATGTAGAGGTCACATACAGACAGTCTGTCAGACTAAAGATCAGTCTACAAATGTGAATACACTACCAATGGCAGCACACTCCATTAATGCGCCAATTGTTGTCCCAAATGATGAAACCTCTACAGGTGTTTATACAAATGACTATGTGTATAAAGTGGAAAACTCATCAGGAATGAAGATTTACACCGAGATTGTGTTTCAAGATGTTCCATGCAAAATGGAAGTAGATTTAGAGTGTGCATATTTCTTGATTTCAGAAGAAACGTTTAACTCATTATGGCCTCACAATGCTCCTTCAATAGCACCCTGTGATATCCAGTTGGTAGACTACAACAAACAAGTTGTGGAAGATAAGGGTGCTTGCTTTGTACCAGTGAAATATGGAAATTTCAGAGGATGCTTACGCTTAAAAATTACAAAGGGACAAAGAGCAAGTTTGCTGGGTAGAGAGTGGTTTGAACCCCTTGGAATTTCATTATCGGGAGTTCATAATGTATCTCCAGTTACTCTACAGAATGTGATAGAGGACTTTCATGCAGTTTTTGAAGAAGGCCTCGGCATGTATAAAGGCCCTCCTGTTTCTATCAAATTAGACCCCACAGTAACTCCTATTTGTATGAAACCGCGCAAAGTTGCACTAGCTCTCAGACTAAAAATTTACGCTGAGATTACACGTTTTGTGGAGCAAGGTATACTTGAACCCGTAACACACCCTAAGTGGTGTACCCCAATAGTTCCAGTATTGAAGCCAAATGGTGACGTTAGAATTTGTGCTGACTATAAATGTACAATCAACAATGCACTGCAGGAACATCCCTATCACATTCCAGCTGTAAATGAAATTCTGACTATGTTAGCATAAGGAAAGGTATTTGCCAAACTGGATATGGCACAAGCTTACCAACAATTACCAGTGGATGATAACACCGCGGATGCACAAACAATTATAACACACAAAGGAGCTTTCTGAGTAAAACGTTTGCAGTTTGGAGTTTCCACTGCTCCCGGCATATTCCAGAAATTAATAGAGGACCTCTTATCTGGACTTCCAGATGTAGTACCTTATTTTGATGATGTTCTTATTGGAGCGGATTGCATTCAGTCTTTGGCTTCACAACAACTACAACTTGTTTTGAAACGTTTTCATGATGCTGGTCTCAAACTTAAAAAAGAAAAGTGTGTCTTTGGGGTAAACAGCGTGGATTTCCTGGGATACAGAATTGATGAACATGGAATTCATCCAACTGAGTCTAAGGTTGAAGCGAACCATAAAGCTTCAGTCCCAACAAACAAATAAGAGCTGCAAGCTTTCCTAGGGTTACTTAATTTTTACCATTGTTTTCTGCCTGACAAAGTCACTGTTGCTGAACCCCTGCATCGTTTACTAGATAAAGATGTTCCATGGAAGTGGACTGACGTTCATTCTACAGCTTTCAATGCTGCAAAAAAGCTGCTATCTTCTGACAGTGTACTTGTACACTGTGATTAAAAAAAACACTCACTCTTTCTTACCTGCGATGCTTCTCCATATGGCAATGGAGCTGTATTGAGTCACGTGTGTTGAGGCTCCTATTGCATTCTATTCAAGGACCTTGTCTATGACAGAGAGCAATTATGCTCAAATTGACAAGGAGGCTTTAGCCATTGTGTCCGGGTAAAAAAGTTTCATGACTATTTGTATGGTTTACCATTGTAACAAACCATAAGCCTTTGCTGGGTCTGTTCACCAGAAGTACTCCCACTCCTCAAATTCTTTCCCCACAAATGCTCATATGGTAACTCATGCTGAATGCCTATGACTGTGATTTCAAATATCGTCCTGGCAAGAATATCACTCATGCTGATGGATTGAGCCGGCTGCCTTTGATTTCTCCTGATTTCCTTGTCCCTCCTGTGCCTGAGGTTCTCATGTTGGAATCCATTCCAAACCCTCTGTTACATGCCAGAGACATTGCTGATATGACTGCTAAAGATCCCGTGCTGGTCCATGTGCTCAACTGGGTGTGGAGGGGATGGCCCAAATCAAAATTGTAGAGAAGTTCAAACCATTTTTAGTGCATCAACATGAACTGTCTGCCTATAAAGGTTGCTTATTATGGGGAAACAGAGTGGTAATTCCAAAGGCAGAACAAGCTCAAGTACTGCCTGCTCTCCACGAAGGACATCCTGGAATAGTCTGCATGAAAACATTAGCCAGAAGTTATGATTGGTGGCCTAAAATGGATGAAGTTATTGAGAAGTGGGTAAAGAACTGTGTACCATGTCAATCCATGGCGGCTACTCGCGATTGTCCCCCCGGAGTGACAGAATGGGGATCCGTGTATGTAAACACGGATCTCCGTTCTGACAGAGTGGGAAGGGATGTGATCGCAGGCTCCCTGTATATGGGAGCCGCGATCACTCTCCTCCCCCAGCCAGCCCAGCCCCCATACAGTTAGAACACCCAGGGAACACAGTTAACCCCTTAGAGAGCCCCCTGCAGGTTAACCCCTTCACTGCCACTGGCATTTACACAGTAATTAGTGCATTTTCATAGCAATAATCACTGTATAACTGCCATTGGTCCCAAATGGTCCAATATGTCCGCTGCAATATTGCAGTCCCAATAAAAATCATAGATCGCCGCCATTACTAGTAAATAAAAAATAAATAAAAACCCATAAATTAATTTTCATCATTCGTAAACGTGGCAACTTTTGCTCAAACCAATCAATATACGCCAATTTTGAATTTTTTTTTTTAACAAAAATATAAGGAAGAATATAAATTGGCCAGAACCAATGAAAAAAAATGTTTTTTTTTATATATATATATATATTTTTGGATATGTATTATAGCAAAAAGTAAGAAATATTGTTTTTTTTGCAAAATTGTCGCTCTTCTTTTGTTTATAGTGGCGATCAGAAATGACGCAGAGGTGATCAAACACCACCAAAAGGACACAGATTTTGTTTCGGTAAAACATCTCAAGACCGAGGAATTGTCAGTTAAAGCAACGAAGTGCCGAATCGCAAAAAGTGCTCTGGTCCTAAAGTGGGAAATCCTTCCGGGACTGAAGTGGTTAATATCACTATTGAGATATCAAAGGGCTATATTGCCCAGTTCAGAAATTCAGTTGGATTTGCACCCTAGACATATGCAGAACTAAAAAACTTTTTTGTTTCCTTTTGGATAGATTTGTTATATAAGTAATTTTGTTTAGTTGATTTTTTTTCGGAATTTGTTTAGTTTAGTGTTGTTTAATTTAATTTAATTTATTAACTTTTGAACAAACTCTTTCTTTCCATTTTTGGAACAATTCGAATTTGGATCAGTCGAAAAATTACCGATGATTCAAATTCTGTGTGAAGCATAGATGGTTGTTAAGGAGCGGGCTGGGAAGCCGGCCACCGCTTCCCTATCAAACGATGACTCGTCAGCTGTCAGCGGGCTTCCCCACCGACAGCTGAAATGTAAACAACAGAATGCCAGTAATGAACCTTTGGGTCTGGTATTGATTTTAAGGGGACCCTTATCCGAGCATGCAGCCTGGTTGCTGGAAAGATCTTGCTAAAATACACAGGAGGGGGCTTTCCTGGATGCACGGGAGCAAGAGAGAGGATGGAGTGAGTAGTCAACACTGTTGGGGACTAACAAAGGGGGAGACTGCCAAATGTAGCTGGTCTCCCTGAAGACAGCGGTGTGCTTAAGTCTTCATCCGTTTCCGGAGATATCTCCTGAGAGTCAGCCGGGTGGGCTGGTGAAGAGTCAGTCAGGTGGACTGAGGTGGAGAGTAAGTCTGGAGAGTTCGTAAAAGGGGTAGCTGCAGCCAGGTAAGTTGGCAGTGCCTGAAGAGGTGGTGCTGGGATCAGTGGCCACAGGGGAAGAGTTACAAGCTGTTTCACTACAAACTGTGCTACACAAAAAAGGGGCTACGAGTTCCTGCCTGTAAAGGGCCATTGCTAATTTGACTGGGAGCCTGCCAGATAAATCAATGTGATTAAGCTGGAGCAAGCAATTGCTATGCAGGAGGAAAGTGAAGGGCACTGTATATAGGAAGATGTCCCTGAAGTTTTGCCGAAAGTTTTGCTAAAGTCAAGTGGGCATCCCATAACCTCCCATCCCTATCCAAGATATTAACCCTCAATAAATAACAAAAAAGTAATGAACTGTTCTCTTACTCTGGGTGCTTGTGGAAATTCAGTGTGCCTGACTGTGCAGGAGTGGGGAATTCAAATTCATCAAGAGTCCCTAGAGCGGTGTGCTACAATAACAATTGCTGAGTATTATTTTTGCAGGATGCAAGGGTGCATAGTACAGAGTGCAGAGTTCATAGGTGTGCTATGTACAGAGTAGAGATGGGCCGAACGTCTCCCTTTAGACGTGAG
This sequence comes from Glandirana rugosa, assembly GCA_018402905.1. NCBI lineage: Eukaryota > Metazoa > Chordata > Amphibia > Anura > Ranidae > Glandirana > Glandirana rugosa. The sequence continues at coordinate 36,058 of BLSH010187683.1, read as the reverse complement.
ACATGATACGTGGGAACGTAGGACGTTTTTATTATGAGTCGTTAACAATAACATCGTGTGGCGAGATCCCTGAGAACTACTTAAACTTAAGGGGTGAGGACGTGTCAGTCCGTGTGACTTAAAGGTGTTCGTGGGTCTCATTCTCTTGTCAAGTAATGAAAAAACAATAAATAACTCCCAATTATAGAACCTATCCCTACCCTCCAATACCCTACGGGTGAACTGAAATCGTTTTGAAAGCCGTTTTGAAGTCCCTGTAGAAGGATATATGTCACGGGAAG
>BLSH010187683.1:24501-34777 GCA_018402905.1 Glandirana rugosa | reverse complement strand
TTGGGTACAACGTCGCACGACCGCGCAATTGTCAGTTAAAGAGACGCAGCGCCGAATCGCAAAAAGGGCTCCGGTCCTAAAGCTGGAAATCCTTCCGGTCCTTAAGTGGTTAATGATGCTTAAAGTGCAACAATAAAAATGAAGAATTCCTTTAAATATAGTGCCTGGGGTGTCCCCTTAGTCTGCCTGTAAAGTGGCACATCTGTAGCATGCATAGAACAATATAGCATACAAGATGTGGCGCTCACTCTGACTGATCAAACAAATACATTCCTAAAGTACAAGTGCAATAATCAATAACTAGGATAATAAATCAAACCTGTGCAAAAAGTTGTAGCAATTGTCCAAATAAAATCTTTCACATGTGCAACCAATGTAATATCTCTTCAAAAAGTGCAGAGAAAATGTGCAAAAATGATACACAAAGTGTCCACAGGCAAAAAGGTAAACAGGTAAATATTGATTAATAAAGTAGATGAATAGGACACTAAATCCAATGATAAACAAACTGAATGAACACTACTAGATGGCTGCATATAAATCAACAATACCTGTAATCTGCCACTAGGTGTCACTACTGGCAAAATATACCAACATGGAAAAAGGTCAACATAAATAATTGATAATAATAATCCAAATAATTCCAGTGTAATGTTCAATAGTAATGTGCAATTAAGCAAATAAATTCAGTCCGAAGTACCATAAACACTTCAGTACAAATATGCAAATATCATGAACCATAGGGCCTCATGCACACAAAACGTTTTTGGATGTTTTTACAGCTGCTGTTTTAGCTTCAGACATTTTTTTCCTACAGTCAATAAACTCCCCATCATGTTATCCTATGTGTTCATGTACACATAGGCTGTTATCAACTGTTTTTAGCTGGGGTGTTTTTGAGCTGAAAAAATAAACCCAAGACTAGTGGGTACTGAGAGATGTTTTTCAGCTGTAAAAATGCTCAAAAAAGCGCAAAAACGCTGTTCACCAATGTTTTTGTACGTTTTAGATCCATTGAGGAAAAAAAAAAAAACGCTCAAAAACGCTACTGCTCAAAAACGAGCAAAAATGCAGCTCACCAACGTTTTTGATAGTTTTTAGTCCATTAAAAAAAAATGCTACTGCTCAAAAACGCTACTGCAAACCACTGGAAAAAGCTTATAAAACTCACTTCAAAGCTACTGACATTTTTGGAACTTTTTTAACGTCCTGTGTGCATGAGGCCTAATAGTCCAGTGCAATCTTAATATGTTGCAATCCTATTTTACCACAATTATCAAACTGTGCAAACAGGCATGAATATGTGCAAATAAAGTGCAAATTAGCAAAACTTGTGCAAACAAGCAAAACAAAAAATGAATGTGTATCTCTATATAAGTACAAATAAAGCCAATAGTCCCTCTCATTGTATAATGTGCAGATTAACAGATCCAAAAAGGTGTAACACTGTTGTGACTGGCATCATCGGGTGACCCCGCCCCTTAGCTATTTAAGAAATGCCAGATGGAAGAGCAAGCATTTGGCAGTCGACGAGGCCGTAGGTTTTTTCTTTTTCCGGTAAGGCGGTTCAGCGGGCGGCATGAGCTAGATCACCATTAGGGGACATCGTTTTTTTTTTTTTTTTTAATAAAGGAATTGTCAAAAACTTGTGTACTCTCTGTATTTACTTTTTCACTTTTTTGGTGAATGGGTAGGGTTACTATGTACTCTCTACTCATTCACATGGGGGGCAGGATCTGGGGGCCCCTTGTTGCTTTGTGGCAGCGGGGAATCTTATCAGTATCTAGAACCACACTTTAACAAGGGGGCTCCCAGATCCCGCCCCCATCAATTGTGACATCATCCACCCAGCATGTTCCAGTTTTTTTTTTTTTTTTGGCGTGGGGTTCCCCTAAGGAATTTAAACCAGACCCGAAGGGCCTGGTATGGATTGAGGGGATCCCAAGCTGTTTTTTGAAATTTTCTATTTCAGCATTGTTTTGCCTACATTTCAGCTGCCAGTGGGGAAGCCTGCTGACAGCTGAAAAGTCCTTGGTTGTTAAGGACGCAGCAGCTGTCCTTAATAACCTATGACTCATCAGCTGTCAGTGGGCTTCCCCACCGACAGCTAAAATGTAAACAAAACAATGTCGACAATAGAAAATTCTGGGGAAGAAAAAAACAGCGCGTGGTCTCCCCCAATCCATACCAGGCCGTTCGGGTTTGGAATGGATTCTAAGCGGAACCCCACTCCAAATTTAAAATAAACAGCATACCAGACCGAATTTGAGTATGCAGCCTGGCAGGCCAGGAAAGGGGGACCCCACACTGATTTTTTTCAGAATATTCTATTGCCGGCATTGTTTTATTTACATTTCATCTGTCAGTAGGAAGCCTGCTGACAGCTGATGAATTATTGGTTGTTAGGGTCCTTTCACACACACGAACCATTCATAAGTTCATCAGTTTATCAGTTCATCAGTTCATCCGTTTTTTTTCATCCTTTTTTTTCATCCGTTTTTTTCATCTGTGGTCATCAGTTTTTCATCAGTTTTTTTTTACATCCACTACCAATGCAAAAACGGATGAAAAACTAACCGTTTGTCAGTTTACATCCGTTTTTCGTCAAATCAGTTTTTTTGACGGATGAAAAATAGGACTTTCATCCGCTCAAAAAAACGGATGCTGACGGAAGCGGATGAAAACGGATGCAAATGAATGATCATCAGTGGTCATCCGTTTTTCCATAGAGATGCATTGATGTCCGTTTTCCATCCATCAACGGATGGATGAAAAATGGACAAACGGTCCGTATGTGTGAAAGGGGCCTTAAGGAGGCGGCGGCCTGCTACCCAGCCTGCTGCTTAATAGCCAGCTATTCTTCACACAGAATTCAAATTGGTCAATCATTTTTCGACCGATACAAATTTGAATCATTCCAAAAATTTGGAATTTGTTAGAAAATTAATAAATGAAACAAAATATAATGAAAACGAAATTAAACTAAATTAATTCCGAAACAAAATGAAATTAGAAACATAACGAATCTATCTGAAACGAAACACATTTTTCTGTTCTGCACATGTCTATTAGGGACCTACCAGAAAAAAAAGTTTGCCTTGATCCCCGCTTGCAAGCCCGCCACTGCTGCCACCTCCTGAGGGCTGTAATACAGCTCTCAGAACACAACCCCTGCTTCCCACACCTATTGAAATGTAAAGCATCATAGCTGTAGCATATGTATAGTCCCATGCAGCTGCCATTGCAGCATGGGGTGTTGTAAAAACAGGTCCTTGAGATTTTACCATCCCTCATAAATCCCACCAAAAATTATCCTCCCTGTCGCAATCAGTGGGCAGTGCTGCCTACTGAATGTGACCCATTTAAGTGCGGCCATTGATCAGTGTATTCTGACAGCACCAAGCCGCGCTGTCAGAGTACAATGCCCTGGTGGGAAGATTGTTCCATTCACCTGCTTCTGTGGATGAAGAAATCTGTGTAAAAAAAAGTATCATCTATAGCCACCTTAAAGTACTGCAGAGAACGTACTAGGCTGCAGAATAGTTGGAAGAAATAAAAAGTAAGCTGAGATGGAAAGGGTGTCTGACAGACAGACAGTCAGTGTGTGGACTAGAGTGGAATACCCAGATATGTGAGAGGAGAGCAGAAAAAAAACAGGAGAAAGTGAAGGGGGAAAGGGGTTCAGTGTGAAAATGTCAGGAGGGAGGGGAAGTAAAGCTGGTGGCAAAGGTGCAAGAGAAAGTGAAAGTAGCTTATCTGGAACAAAGGTAGAGTGACTGGGAAGGAGAGCAAGTTGATGGGAGAGAGCTTGGTGAAGGAGAAGAGGGATTATGTAATACATTGCGGTCAGAAGTAGAGCTAACACAGAGTTGGAGCAACTAGAAGAGTTGGACATTCGGGGCATTATGCAGTGGGTGAATAACATCAGCACACCCTATGCACATGCCTATGTTGTTAGAATTAGTGCAGCGTTAGTGCTACCCCAGCTAAATGATTGATCCTTAGCTGGTTTGTTTACAAATAGCAGTGTACCAGGGATCTGTCATTTTGTGCCAGAAACATTACAGCCGCAGATCCCTGGCCAGCTTTTTCTTTGGGTTATCATGGCTGCCCGCGTGTTATCATGGCTGTTGTGGATCTACATCACTGGAAGGACTGACGTTGGACTGTTGTTTTCAGCTAATAAAGGACATTTTTATTGGTGTGGGTGTTTTTATTTTACTTTTTACAAATGTTTTTGTGAATGAGTAACAAGGGGTAACATGTACCCTGTACTAATTAACCACTTGCCGACCCCCTGCCGCAGCGTGACGGCAGCAAGATGGCTCGTTATCACCTGACGGCGGCCGCGATAACTAGCATTGTGAGCGCGCGCCGCTGGAGGCACGCTCACTGTGTCCGGGGGGCCAGGGAGCAGGTAGGGAGGACTCGATCGCCGCCGGGTACCCGCGATGGCCCCCCCCCCCGCAGTGAAAGAATGGAGGTCCGTGCAAGTAAACACAGATCTCCGTTTTCATAGAGGGGGAAGGGCTGTGATCACAGGCTTCCTGTATATGTAAGCCGTAATCACTCCCCTCCCCCTGACAGCCCAGCACCAATACAGTTAGAACACAGTGAGGGAACACAGTTAACCCTTAGAGTGCCCCCTGTAGGTTAACCCCTTCACTGTCAATGGCATTTACATAGTAATCAGTGCATTTTTATAGCACTGATTGCTGTATAAATGCCAATGGTCCCAAAAAAGTGTCAAAATGGTCCGACATGTCCGCTGCAGTACCGCTAAAAATCACAGATCTACGCCATTACTAGTAAATAAATAAATAAAAACCCCAGAAATTAATTCTCCTCAATCGTAAACGTGGCAACTTTTGCGCAAACCAATCAATAAACGCTGATTGCATTTTTTTTTCCATAAAGTACGGTTTTTTTAAACAAAAATATGAGGAAGAATATAAATCGGCTAAAACCGATGAATAAAAATGTTTTTTTATATTTTTTTTTTGGATTTGTATTTTAGCAAAAAGTAAGAAAAATTGTTTTTTTGCAAAATTGTCGCTCTTTTTTTGTTTATAGCGGCGATCAGAAATGACTCAGAGGGGATCAAATACCACCAAAAGAACGTTGCATGGCCGCGCAATTGTCAGTTAAAGCAACGCAGTGCCAAATCGCAAAAAGTGCTCTGCTCCTAAAGTGTGAAATCCTTCCGGGGCTGAAGTGGTTAAGCTGGGGGGTGTAGATACTGTATCTGGAGGCCCCCTTATACTAAAGGCATGTTCTAAATTACAATAAGCCCCTCCCACAAAGGAGGCCAGTACCATTTAAAAAACACACAAGGCCCCACTTAAAATTCAGTTATGTCATCTGGGGCAGTTTGAGACAGAAGCCAATGGGAATCTGCCATTCAGCAGCAGTAGTACTACCACCGCTAAATGGCAGATCCTTAGCTGTTGTCTATAAATAAACAATGTCACGTTTAAGGAGTACACTGCACTGCTCCATAATTTTATATGGAGGTTTAAGGCACCCCCAAAGCTTGATCCTTTTAAAAAGAATTTGTGTGTTTTTAACCCTTTCATTGCCAGGTCCATATGTCATACAGACCTGACAGAGGGGGGGGGGTTCACACACAATCCGATGGCTGCAGCCACCGGGTTTATGTGTAAAACTGATAAGCAGTCTCCTGCCTGTCAGGTGGAAGCATTCGGGTGGCTGCGCTGCCGCCCGATTGCTTCCACATACCCTGGTAGCGGTGCCCTCCTCCCCTCCTTGTTGGTGACCCGAAAAGCAGCATGTATGATGTCACTTCCAGTTTACCTGTCACTTTCCCCGGCTAGCATACCTCAGAAGGAATTTGAATTTTAAAGTGTCGCCTTTAGAAAATATAGGGTACTGAAGTTTGTCACCATTTCACGGGCACACACAAATTTAAGGTTTAGCATGTTCAGTATCTATTTACTCAATGCAACCTTGTCTTTTTTATTTTACCAAAAATGTGGGTAATTTAGTGCGTTTGTTTAAAAGACACTTTAGCGTGTCTTTTACTGAATTTTTTTTGTTTGCTAGAGCCTTGCAGTAATATTGTGTTAATAAAAAATTGGATCTACCACTATTTTATTCTCTAGGGTGTCTGCTTTCATAAAATATATAATTTTTGGTGGTTTTGTGTAAACTTAAGGCCTAAAATGATTATTTAAATGCAAAAAAGGCAAAAAATGGCTATATATATTGTGACAGGAAACCAGGAAAATCTATGGGTTGTGTCCAGGATGGGAGATATATTTGTTCCAGTTTTGTGCTGTACACTGATTGCTTTTGTGTTTGTGCTGTGTAGTGAGCCTGTTTGGGCTCAATGAGGGTTCACAAGCTCAGTTGTAACAGATAAAGCACTCAGGGCTTTATAAAACTCCCAGGTTGCTTCAACAAGGGGCTCCACTGAAGTCTGTGTGACTAATAGCCTCTGTTCATTTTCTGTGTGACAGTGAAGTGTCTGGGCAGTGGTAGGCTGTGGCAGAACAAGTAGCCAGGTTCCTGTGTATTTGTAGTTAGACGCCCAAAGTGGCAAGGGTTTATTTTCTGTTTTGTTTTATTTTACCTGTTCTGATGCCTGCACTTTGTAACCACAGACGTGTAAATAAACCACAGTTTTTGCTGTAACAAATATCCTGCTGTCTGTCCGTGCCTACTTCACCTTGTGACCCATCCAGGGGGTCCTGCACACCTAGCTACTGAGCTAATCCCTTACTATATATATATATGTACAGTATATCACAAAAGTGACTACGACTACACCCCTCACATTTTTTTTTTATTATATTCTTTATTAAATTTTTCAAATATAAAAAAATCAACACAATTTCAGCTCCCATAATCCCATCAAAGGGGGGGAGTTTTTAAATATATTAATTTTATATTCATCACAAACCCTTCCCTCCCACCTCAACCCACACCCCCCCCCGACCCTCCCAATCCCACCACACCTTCCTCTCTGTCGTTTTTTCTTCTCATTTCACCTCTTCCCTCCTCGCTTCTTATTCTCCACCTGCCATTACTTCCCAATATTGGTGTTTTGTTTTAAACCGCTTCCATCCTTCCCATAGATCCCCATTTGGAACTCCTTCCTCATTATCCCACCATCTTAGCTGTTCCATTTTGTATCTGACTCTTTCGAGCCATTCCTTTATTGTTGGACTCTATGTGTCCTTCCAGTGTACAGGGATTAAGCCTTTTGCTGCATTTAGGAGATATGGTATCAGGCTGTTCTTAAATCTTTTAATAGGGATCTCTGTTCCATGGAAAAGGCAGACCCAGAGATCTTTGGGTATCGCCATCCCCGAGATCTCTTTTATCCAAGTCAAGACCTCCTTCCAATATGCTTTTATTTTTGGGCAGTCCTACCAGAGGTGTGCCATGTTGCCTACTCTATTACACCCCCGCCAGCAGTCCGCTGTTTTCCCTGGCTGCATTCGGTGTGCTATTTCAGGGGTTATGTACCATCTAGCCAAGGATTTATAATTCATCTCCTTTGTTTTATAATCAATGGCGGAGCAGGAAACCAACTTAATTTTTTTTTTTATTTGTGCCTCACTTACACGTGTACCTAATTCTTTTTCCCATTTGTTGATGAAGGGTGGTCTCTCCTCTCCTTCCTCTTCTAATAAAATCTTATATACGCTAGAAATTCAATTCCCTTTTTCTTTGTCTAGTGAGAGGTTCTAGTGGGACTATGTTGTCTCCCGTTCTGATTGGTTGAGGGAGGGAAGACACAAAGTGCCTCAGTTGGAAATACCGCCATTCGTCTATTTCCACCCATTTTTTTTTTCTTTTTTACTTTTCATTAGTGATAATAGTGTTCCCTTTTCCATGAAATCTCTTAGTTGTGCCATTTCTTTTTCTTATCCAATTACCTGTGAAATTTTTGTTTCCAGGTAGGAAAAAAATTGTGTCTGTCAGTGGAATCAATGGTGAGTTATATTTCCTATCTGCTCTTTTGTGCATTAAGTCCCAAACTCCAAGGGCCGGTTCACGTTGTAGCGAGGCGGAGCGGCGCGGCGCGATACGGCGCTCCAGGCGATCTCAAAGCGGCTTGCTAGGAGACTTCTATCATAGAAGTCAATGCAAGCCGCCTGAGATCGCCCTAAAAATAGTGCAGGGACCATTTTTCTAATGCGGAGCGAAGCGATACGCTCCTATTAGAACGGTCCCATTTGCACAGCATTGAGGCAAATTGTCAGACGACTCAAGTCGCCTGACAATTCGCCTAGATGTGAACGGGGCGCGAAGTCGCGCCGCTCCGCCCCGCTGCAGTGTGATCTGGCCCTTAGTGCTTCTTTCGTCAGCTCCTGTGTCTGTGTGTCTAAATCTCTAAATTGTGGGAGTATCCATACTATTTTACCTAATGCCGTGCCACTAAGTGTTTCTTCTATTTTTACCCATCTTTTTTCCAGATTTCCCCTAGACCACTCAATCACCCGGGAAACCAGGCATGCATTGTAGCATCATTTTAATCTGGTACCGATAGTCCCCCCTGGTGTTTATTTTTCTTTAATACTGCAAACTGTATTTTAGGTTTCCAGCTTCACCATATATATTTTAGTATCATCCCCTTTAAGGTTCTGAAATATATTTGTGGTACTGGAATAGACAATATTTGAAATTTATATAAAATCTTCGGGTGGATAGTCACTTTTTTGACATTTATCCTTCCGATCCACGAAATGGGTCTATTTGAAACATTTTGAATTATTTTTTTATCTCATTCAGCAAAGATATATAATTTGTCTGATATAATTGCTCTGGGTTTCTTGTTAGTCTTATACCTAGATATTTTATTTCTGGTGTCTCCCAAGAGAATGAGAAGGCTTGTTTTAGATCTTGTTCTTTTCCTTTGCTTACATTTATATTCAGTATTTCTGTTTTAGTCCAATTAATTTTGATATTTGAGAGTTCGCTATAATTTTTTAAGGTTTTAAATATATTTGGGAGTGATGTTCTGGGGCTGGAGACGTAAAGCAGCATGTTGTCTGCATAAGCTGCACACTTGTGTTCCTCTTCTCCTATCCTGATTCCTTTTATATCCTTGTTTTTACGAATTCTTGCCAATAAAGGTTTGAGGGATAGGACAAACAATAGAGGCGACAGGGGGCAGCCCTGCCTTGTTCCATTGAACATTTTGAATGCTGCTGAGTTTGCTCCATTAATCTTAATATTTGCAGAGGGATGGTTATATAGGGATTTAATCCATTTCAGCATTCTTGGGCCTATTCCTATCACCTCCAAAGTGCCCATCATGAATCCCCAGTCTACCCTGTTGAATGCTTTTTCAGCATCTATAGACATGAGCAGACTGGGACCCCCCCCCTTTCTCATTTTATTCAAAAGAAGGAGTGTTCTTAGGCCATTATCCCTTCCCTCCCTCCCTGGGATGAAACCTACCTGGTCAGGGTGGATCCATTCCTTCATTAGGGCCTTCATTCTATTTGCTAGTATTTTTGTGAATATTTTTAAATCAGCGTTTAATAACGTGATTGGCCTATAGCTTGAACATAAAGTCAGGTCCTTCCTTTCCTTAGGTATTAGCGTTATTGATGCCAATAATGATTCCTTTCTCATCTCCCATTCAGTTGCCAGGTCGTTCATGTATATGCACATTTTTTCTGTCAGTTGTTCTTTAACCGGTTCCCCACCGCGCGCCGTGTATTCACGGCGGCAGTCGGGGAGCCGGGCGCGAATTGCCGTAAATAGGCGGCGATCGCGTGCACAGCTAGAGGGCGCGTGCGTGCGCCCTCTAGCGTGGTCGCGGGGGTCTCATTCCTTGCCAGACCCTTCAGTCAACATGAATAGACCAATGGATTTTGGTCTATTCATGTCGATCGTCCAGCAAATGAGATTTCTTCCCCTACCTGTGAAATGTAAACACAGGTAGGGGAAGTGATGTCATCTCCCCTCTCTGCTTTCTTTTCCGTTGCAGAGAGGAGAGAGGACATCTAAAAACGTGAGTTGCACAAACAGCACACTAACACCAGGTCACATAGGCACATTTAACCCTTTGATCGCCCCCTGATCACCCCCCAGTTAACCCTTTCACTCCCTGTCACCCCCGTCACATTGTCACATAGTGCAGCGATCTGATTTTTAACGATCGCTGTACTTGCAACCCTGGTGACGCTAAATCAGTGTTAGGGTGGATAGTACTAGGCCTAGTTAGGAGAAAATACCCCCCCTTGCCCCCCAATAAAGGTTTTAACCCCTTGATTGCCCCCTGTCACCTGTGATCACC
>BLSH010187683.1:0-18789 GCA_018402905.1 Glandirana rugosa | reverse complement strand
CCCATGGCATGTGTGAGCAATATATCATTTCAGTAACAACTTTGTATAATTTTTTTTTTTTTTTTGGTCATCTTTCAATCACTTATGACAAAAAAATAAAATATTCAATGGGCTCAACATGCCTCTCAGCAAATTCCTTGGGGTGTCTACTTTCAAAAATGGGGTCATTTGGGGGGGTTTTGTACTGCCCCTCCATTTTAGCACCTCAAGAAATGAGATAGGCAGTCATAAAATAAAAGCTGCATAAATTCCAGAAAATGTACCCTAGTTTGTAGACACTATAACTTTTGCGCAAACCAATAAATATACGGTAATTAACTTTTTTTTTACCCAAGACATGTGGCTAAATGCATTTTGGCAAAAATTTATGACTAAAATTTAGTTTATTGTATTTTTGTAATAACATAAAGTTGAAAATATCATTTGTTTTCAAAATTTTCGTCCTTTTTTTGTTTATATCGCAAAAAATAAAAAGCACAGTGGTGAACAAATACCACCAAAAGAAAGCTCTATTTGTGGGAAAAAAAGGACGCAAATTTTGTTTGGGTACTGCATTGCTTGACCGCGCAATTACCATTTGAAGTGGTGCAGTGCCAAATTGAAAAAAGTGCTCTGGTCCTAAAGCTGCAAAACCTTCCGGGGCTGAAGTGGTTAAACAGCTTATAATACCTGTGTGTAAACCCATCCAGGCTTGGGCTTTTACCTATTGAGGCTTCCTTTTTTGCTATATTAATTTCTTCCACTGTTATAGGTCTTTCTAATAAGACCATTTTGTCTTCTGCTATCTTATGCAGGTCTGCTATTTTTAGGCACTCCTTAATCTTCTCTTGCTGGTTTAGGTCTATCCCTTCCATCCTTTGTTGCTTTAATGAATAGAGAGAGTTATAGTATTTCTGGAAGACCTCTGCTATTTTTGAGGTTGTAAACACCATTTCCCCTTTTTTATCTTTTATTTTTTTCTACAAAATTTCTCATTTTTTTCTTTCTTAGCATACCAGCTAGCTGTCTCCCGATCTTATTGGCTCCTTGATATCTTTCTTTATCTAGCTTATTGTAGACTTGTCTTATCTCTTGGTCCATTATGTCTTTTAATTTATCCCTACTTTGCATTAGAGCTTTCCAAACCTTGCCTTCCCTTTTATTTTTGTGTTTTTGTTCCAGCTCATATATTTCTTTTTTAAACTCTTCTCTTTTTCTATTTCTTTCCTTTTTCTTTTGCGCTCCTATTGAGATTAGTATTCCCCTGATGAAAGCCTTATGGGCCTCCCAAATGGTAGCTTTGGACACCTCCTTGGAGTTATTTATTGAAAAGAATTGTGACAGTTCCCCTTTTATCCTTTCTTTTACCTCTTCGTCCTGTAATAAACTTTCATTTAATTGCCAATTGTTCGTCCTCTCGTAACTCTCTACGACTCAGTATTTCATTAGGACTGGGGCATGGACTGATAGGGTCATTATTTACATTTTTGTTGTTTTAACTAACTCTAGATATCTGTGTTCTAACAAAATATATTCAATCCTTGAGTATGTCCCATGAGTGGGGGAATAGCATGTGTAGTCCAATGATTTGGGATGTAACACCCTCCACACGTCGACCAGCTGATGTTGATAAAGGATCTTCTTTATCCTATTTAACTGCCGAGCCTTCTCCCGGACATGAGACGTACTGCCCATGCTAGTTTGCATACAAAAATTGAAATCTCCTGCCAAAATCACCGGTCCCTCGGTAAAGTCTGTTAATTTTCTGATGGTCTCTACCAAGTAGGTTATTTGGCTCTTGTTTGGGCAATATATATTTGCCAATGTATATTTAGAGTTGAATAGCTTCCCTTTTAAGAATAAGAATCTTCCTTCCGGGTCTACCAACCTTTCTTCAATTTTAAATTGTGTTGTTTTGGCAAATCCTATTGCAACCCCCTTAGCTTTTTTTGTTAGTTTTAAGTTGGAGTCGTGAGATATATGTGTCTCCTGTAGGAATACTACTCCTGCCTCATATTGTTTTAGTTCTCTCATTAGCCTATGTCTTTTTCCAGGTATATTCAGGCCTCTAACATTATACATTAGGAAACTTATATCTACCTACAGCCATATCACCCTGAACGTGCCCGATCTTGTCTGACTCCTCACATTTTTGTACAAATTTTATTATCTTTTCATGTGACAACACTAAGGAAAATACACTTTTCTACACACTCTAGTGAGTATGCAGCTTGTATAACAGTGTACATTTGCTATCCCCTCAAAATGACTCAACACACAGCCATTATTGTCCAAACCGCTGGCAACAAAAGTGAGTACACCCCTAAGTAAAAATGTCCAAATTGGGCCCAATTAGCCATTTTCCCTCCCTGGTGTCATGTGACTCATTAGTGTTACAAGGTTTCAGGTGCCAATGGGGAGCAGGTGTGTTAAATTGGGTGTTTCCAAAAAGGGCAACCCCCCTATTTCCCCTTGGTACTACACGCTACTATTACATTATATCTGGGACCTAGACAGGAGGTTCAGGGTTTCCAGACCCCTTTTCCCCTTTGAGATTCTTTGCCATTTGCAAGCACCTCAACGCCATCTACTTGCCACGGCACATTCCCTCCTAATCAAAAATAAAGTTGCACCAGTGCCATATCCAGAGGTCGTCTTTGGGAAATAAACATATGAGTGCTGCCAGCATTGCTGCAGAGGTTGAAGGGGTGGGGGGGTCAGCCAGTCAGTGCTCAGACCATACGCCACATACTGCATCAAATTGGTCTGCACTACTGTTGTCCCAGAAGGAAGCCTCTTCTAAAAATGATGCACAAGAAAGCCCGCAAGCAGTTTGCTGAAGACAAGCAGACTAAGGACATGAATTACTGGAACCATGTCCTGTGGTCTGATGAGACCAAGATAAACATATTTGGTTCAGATGGTGTCACGCGTGTGTGGGGGCAATCAGGTGAGGAGTTCAAAGACAAGTGTGTCTTACCTACAATCAAGCATGGTGGTGGGAGTGTCATAGTCTGGGGCTGCATGAGTGCTTGCTGGCACTTGGGAGCTACAGTTCATTGAGGGAACCATGAATGGCAACATATACTGTGACATATTGAAGCAGAGCATGATCCCCTCCCTTCGGAGACTGGGCCACAGGGTAGTATTCCAACATGATAATGACTCCAAACATGGGCATAGCGTGAAGGGGTGCAGAAGTTGCTATAGCAATCCCTTATTTAGCTCCAAGGGGGGCGTGGCTCCCTGCTCTCTTTGAAAAATCCAGCATGTACAACCACAAAAACCTGGAAACAGAATCCAGGTCCGATCCGCCTTGTATCTCCTAGGGCCTCAGCTGAGCTCTGTAATCCAGTCCAGAGCTTCTAGTTTGCCTTCTCCCCAGACCCCAGACCACACCCCCCCTCATAGGCTGGAGGAGAGATGTCTGAGTTCCGGCTCAGGATTAGCAGCCAGGGACTGGAGCTTCTAAGGTAAGAGACACGCTGCTGTGCAGGAGAGTTCTGTCATGTGGGAACAGATTTTAACAGGAACACTGACACGGCATCTTGGTTACCTGCACAGACACAACAGCGACTCACTGACAGTCAAAAATGTTTTGTAATGTAAACGATCCTAACACCTCTTGGGGGGCCCTCCCCCCACCAACCTGAAATGGGGACTGATGTTGAAAGGTACCCCTATGTTTTTCTTTGCATCCCAAACAATTTTCCTGGCAGTTGTGGCTGAAATTTTAGTTGGTCTACCTGACCGTGGTTTGGTGCTCATAAGTTTCCATACCCTGGCAGAATTTATGATTTCTTGGCCATTTTTCAGAGAATATGAATGATAACACAAAAACATTTCTTTCACTCATGGTTAGTGTTTGGCTGAAGCCATGTATTATCAATCAACTGTGTTTAATATTTTTAAATCATAATGACAATGGAAACTACCCAAATGACCCCGATCAAAAGTTTACATACCCTGGTAATTTTGGCCTGATAACATGCACACAAGTTGACACAAAGGGGTTTGAATGGCTATTAAAGGTAACCATCCTCACCTGTGACCTGCTTGCTTGTAATTAGTGTGTGTGTATAAAAGGTCAATGAGTTTCTGGACTCCTGACAGACCCTTGCATCTTTCATCCAGTGCTGCATTGACGTTTCTGGATTCTAAGTCATGAGGAAAGCAAAAGATTTGTCAAAGGATCTGCGGGAAAAGGTAGTTGAACTGTATTAAACAGGAAAGGGATATAAAAAGATATCCAAGGAATAGAGAATGCCAATCAGCAGTGTTCAAACTCTAATCAAGAAGTGGAAAATGAGGGGTTCTGTTGAATCCAAACCACAGGCAGGTAGACCAACTAAGATTTATATGCACCAATTTCCCCTCCCCTTTTTTTTTTCTGTACGACAGGGTATTTGAAGCACTTGCCGACCACGCACTGTAGTTTTACTGCTACGGTGCGGGCTGGCTGCACAAAATCATATATATATATGTAATTCTGCATTTCCGGATAGAGGAGGCCTGGCACTGTCACTGGCTCCAGCACATGCCTAAAAATGCCTAAATGGCTGATTACTGCCATTACTAGTACAAAAAAAAAAAAAAAAAGATATATCTCGTATTTTGTAGATGCTCTAGCTTTCACGCAAACCAATCAATATACACTCATTGGGATTTCTTAACCGAAAACAGGTAGCAGAATACACTTTTCCTAAATGTATGCAGAAATTTGGATTTTTAAAATGTTTTAATTGGACATATTTATCAAAATGTATGCTGTTTTTTTGTTTATAGAGCAAAAAATAAAAAACCCAGTGATCAAATACCACCAAAAGAAAGCTCTATTTGAGGGAAAATTATATAAATTTTGTTTGCGTACAGCATTGCATGACCACGCAATGGTCCGTTAAAGTAGCGCATTACCAAATAGCAAAAAATGGCCTGGTTATGAAGGGGGTAAAATCTTCTACTGAATCTGAAGTGGTTAATTACTTAAGATAGATTTCCTCTGTCATCCTATTGTGTCTCTGGGAAGGGAAATCTCCCTAATGGAACACAGATGAGTCCCAAAAAGCCAAAGGGGTTTTAACTAATCCAGTACACAATAATAGCTGTTGTAGACAGAAGCAGCTGCTCCCCCCTGCCTGACCCTTGCATCATTCATGCTGCTGGAAGTGGCTGGGAACCTTCAAAGATCTTGAGAGCCTGTCTTTGTAGATTGTGCAAGCCTTCCCTGGCTACTTTCAGACCTGCGGTAGTGCTGAAAGACATTCACAGGTGAAGTTTCAAAGGCAACGGCAGAATGCTGTGAAAAGCATGGCAAGCTTATGGTTCCCTAGTTAACCAGTTTTGTCACAGCATGTTTTGGCCATAGAACTGCCACCCTATTAACTCCTTTCTTCCCATCTTCCCATAAAGAAAACCAAAGTTTATTTTTTTTAATGCACTCTTTAATTGTGATACAATAGAATTTTACTGTTTATCTCAATTAATACTAGTTGTTTTAAAATAATTACTGGTCAAACTAGAAAAAGCGTTTTTGTTGTTTTGGTATGTGGCATGTGACTTGCATTATTTTAGTATTTGTTTATATCTATGGATTGCATAGGAAATAAAAACATTTTTGCAAGACAAAGTTGACAAAATAAAGCCTTGTCTGTTCCGAAATTAGTAATGTATGTATTGCTTCCGTATCATAAGTAATTACAAAATGATTGCAGATGCCATTGGGAAATTTTGCAACTTTAGTTTGAATAGGTTTTATTGAATTTTCGCATTTTACAACAAGTAGAAATAATAAAGACAGTCAAATATGTCATGACAATAGAATTTACCATCTTAATTAAATGCTAGATATTATTGTCTTAATCGGAAGTTTACATGTAAAGTCAAAAGCAATCCTCTCGATTGACATAGTAGTTTCATGCTCCAGGGTAGTCCCCCCCCCCCCCACTCCCACCACCCCTTATGGGATCACGCTGTGGGCCAGAGCAAGGAGAGCCACCCCGGATCCTAAGTACTGTTTAACATTTTAAGTACTGAAGAACCACTACAATTGGAAAACTTTAGGGCATATATTCCGTAAAAGAGTAAGACATAGTAATTATTTAAGATTTGAGCAAAGCTCAAATTGCTGTGAGTAATAAGATTCTAAACATGGGCTCCGACCTATAGGGCTTTGCCACTCAGGCTAGGTATAGAAGAGTATAACAAAATAAAAAGCAACGAAACTAAAATAAACCAAATTAAACAGTACCACTAACTAGTTCTTTATGAGTCATAATTAAACCAATATGTATTTCACTAAGACAAGCATTGACTAAGAGTTCTCTGGAAATTTAGACACCCACTACCGCCATCTATTAGAGAATTGGGGGATGGAGTTAGAAGAATATGCAAAGAAATTTTTACTCTGGCTATTACATCCGATACATTAGGTGTATTAGAGGTTTTCCATTTTGATGTGATAGTCAGGCGAGCTGCTACTAATATATGGACAACCAAACTTCTATATTGAACATGTACCTTCTCAATATTTAAATTTACAAGGGCTAAAGAGGGTTCAAAAGGTAAAAAGATTCCCATGGCAGATGCTATTAGTGAATAAACTGACCTCCACTAAGTGTATTAACATGCCCTTGGAACAACATTGCCTCCAACATTGATTAGGAGTGTTTTTGAAAATTTGTGATAGCCTCACAGGAGTAAAATAACTCCCATGTAATAGTTTCAGAGCCTGATCCCAATGGTTCACACAATGAGTGAATTTATAACTAACCTTGATAGCTTTATTCCAGTTTGCCTTGAGATCTCTTCCCCTGTTCAGCATACTGGATTATTTTGTGGGAGTCTGCACATTATGTAATTTCGAGTAAAACCAAGATAGTCCCTTTGGTTTTGGGTATGACGTTGTTAGAGATTTCCCATACTTCAGCATATAGGGTACAATGGAGGTCTTTATTGATTTTATGATAGTGTCTTAGTTGGAGGTCCGTGTAAGAGGTGGCTTTCAGACGTGATGAAATAAATTTTGAGTATGTGATATCTTTATTAAAAGAATAATTACTTAATCTCAGGTAGGGAATCAAAAATTCATACGTGCCTACAAGTATTTCTTTACGGAGTTCGGGTATACCTTGAGCTTGCTGTTCGTGAAGCGCACTCCAAGCATGGAGCTTGGCATCTATTGAGTGGAATTTTGGGTAGTAAAATGGTTTACCTGAAAGTTTCGCTATTAAGAGCAAGGGGTTAAGTCTCTATTGGATACAATTGATCTTTCAATAAGTACCCACAGCTTGTCAGTGTCCTGGCAAAACCAAGCTTTTGCTTGGTCTAGTAAAGCTGCATAATAATATTTGTGGATATTTGGAAACCTTGCTCCTCCCAGGTGACATTGTCTAAATAACAGAGGGAAAGAAAGTTTAGCTATTTTTCCTTTCCAGAGGAACCTCCTAAACAATTTTGTAACTTTAGATCCAGCAGAGAGAACCATAGGGCACATTGGGGCTTCCACTCTAGAACCAAGGGATAACCAGATGATTAGTAAATAGGAATGGCATATTCTGATCTAAACCTCTAGGAATCCATCACTGCACACCGCCAATCATAGGCAGTGAGTCATTTCCCAGCCCACAGCTGCACATACACATGATGTGTATGATTGGTGGTGTGCAGTGACGGCTTCCTGGTGGGAACAACCACCAGGAAGCTGTCATTGCACACCACCAATCATGGAAAATAGCGGACAACCAACATTTACTTACTGCTACTCCCCCAGGTGTATGCCTGTTATATACAATGTCTCTCCCTTCGTACCTACTGTAATATACATTAATTCTCCTTTTTATAGATTAATAATATTGCATCTGCTCGTGAAGATTGGATAACAACATCCATGAAATGCGTCAAGCTATATAGGTGCCAGTACTAGAGTCATGTAGATGCCAGTACTATTTTAATATTTTATTATTACCATCAATTTATCTATTCTGATTCATTGGCTTGTACCATTGTAGTTTTTCCTTTTTGCAACATACTGTGTGAACATGTCAATCTGGAGGTTGGGTCTCTATGTGGATGTATAATACAATGCATCATTTTAGCTTTATGGTATTAAATTACTACATTGTCAATATTTGGTGATTATATTTAATAAAGATTTTATCTGAATGAAAAATTGTTTATGCTATCATTATATGCTTATTGGAACATTTATGTACACCCTCCAGTTACCCATTGTTCTTAGTACCTATTTTCCCTTTTTTTTGTCGATGAACAGGGATGGAGACGCTTGCTTTACCCACTTGTGCCTCATATAAAGTCCCAAATCCCGTACCTCCTTTTTTCAAGCCCTGTCATACAGTGTCAAAAAAACAACTGAAAATGTTATATTTTCTCACTTTTGGGATTTCCCGCTAACAGCAGAATGTAAACAAAAGCCAGAATTGAAAGAACAGTGTGGGGGTCCCACCAATCCATACCAGGCCCCTTGGGTGGTTTGATGGTTTTGACAAAGCACGATAGACGTTTGAAATGCGTTAACCTTTCTGTCTGTACCCATGCTCTTTACATGTACAATGGATTTATAATCTTCTGACATAAATTTTGATTGCATCCAATCGGGAGTGCCGTCATCCTCACTTTTCAAGTTATCAGTGTGTTTCTGCAGCAGCAGCAGGGCATGCACCCCAAAGGAGTCTGATATGACCACCTGAGTAGTCTTTGCCTGGAGCAGCTTAACGGTATGCAGGCCCCTAGGGTGTGGTTGGAATTTGAAGAGGGGCCCCACATAAAAAATGTGTGGGGTCCCCCCAAAATCCATACCAAGCCCTTAGGTCTGTTATGGATTTTAAGGGGAACCCCCCACCAAAAAGAGGCATGGGGCCCCCAAAATCTATACCAGACCCTTTTCCGAGCAAGCAGCCTGGCAGGCCAGGAAAGTGGGGGATGAACAAGCATTCCTCCTTCCTTACCATACCAGACCACATAGGAGCACATTGTCCCTATGTTGATGAGGACACGGCCTCTTCCCAAAAACCCTGGCCTGATGGTTGTGGTGGTGCAGGGGGTAGCTTATTGGAATCTGGAAGCCTGATACCCTGCCCCATGACATCATGGGGTGGAGTCACCCAGTGGCATCTTAAATGGGCTTGCAGATTCTGATAAGCTACCCTTGCACTCCCAGAACCGCCAGGTCAGGGCTGTGGAGAAGAGGCCCTTTTCCTCATCAATAAGGGACAAGGTGCTTTGCAGGGGTTTTCCACTATTAACAAAGTGTCCCCCCATGTTGAGGGCATGACAACAGGGATGAGTCGCAGTAGTAAAAACTTGCATTCAAACATATCCAAATCACATCAATTCACACTGCAGCTGCACTGAAACGCATATTGAACATTGGCTCAAAATTGCACTGCACTAGTGTAAACCTACTCTTACTGATTAACTTTACCTGTAAAATTTTGAGACATGCCTCCTTAATGCACTTAATAGGCTGTAAATAAATAAAAATCACCTTAACAAAACTATGCAATACAAATGTAGGTGAACAGTGGCACTCTATACACATAAATGAACACAGTGTTAACTGTAATAATAGTGAATACACAGTGTTGACCAAAAACTCTACTCTACTCTACTCGTTGAAATCACCCAAGTGAAAAAAACACAAATAAGTCCAGAAAAAGGTCCATATAAAAGTGAATGTGCTGTGATACACAAAAAGAGTCCCTCATAGAAGTAGAGATCTTCTCACCACATCATAATGAAACTGATGGTGAACTGATGAACTCACATAAGGGTAAAAGAAGGAAAACTCAACTAGTGCAGTATGTCTCGAAAAGTAATGCAATATTTATTAAAAATCTCAATCATTGCGCTTACATCAAGTAATAAAATCCAAGCATGTGATAAAATATCCAACAAACGACCAGTGATGGGTCAATCATCAATAGGTAAGGTCGCACCATACTATAGGCCTCGCCGACACGTCACTTCCTGTTGCCGTACAGCCACGTTCCGATGCGTTTCACCATCAGAACTTCATCCTGGCAGCTATTGGTTATGTGGGTATCATACTCCCACATTTTCAATCACTGATCAATGTTACACATATGTTTCACTTAAAGAGGAAGTAAACCCATATTGAGTTTACTTCCTCTACATTCCCCTGCAAAGTAGATGCATAATGGGCTACTCTCTGAGGATCTGAAAAAAAGAACTGTTGCTCTACATAAAGATGTACTAGGCTGTAAGAATAGTGCCGATACCCTGAAACTGAGCTGCAGCACGGTGGCCAAGACCATACATTGGTTTAACAGGACAGGTTCCACTCAGAACAGGCCTCGCTATGGTCGACCAAAGATGTTGAGTGCATGTGTTCAGCATCATATCAAGAAGTTATCTTTGGGAAATAGGCATATGAGTGCTGCTAGCATTGCTGCAAAGGTCAAAGGGGTGGGGGGTCAGCCTGTCAGCGCTCAGACCATACGCTGCACACTGCATCAAACTGGTCTGCATGGCTGTTGCCCCGGAGGAAGCCTCTTCTAAAGATGATGCACAAGAAAGCCCGCAAACAGTTTGCTGAAGACAAGCAGACTAAGGTCATGGATTACTGGAACCATGTCCCGTGTTCTGAAGAGACCAAGATAAACGTATTTGGTTCAGATGGTGTCAAGCATGTGCGGTGGCAACCAGATTACAGAGGAGTACAAAGACAAGTGTGTCTTTCCTACAGTCAAGCATGGTGGTGGGAGTGTCATGGTCTGGGGCTGCATGAGTGCTGCTGGCACTGGGAGATACAGTTCATTGAGGGAACCATGAATGCCAACATGTACTGTGAGATACTGAAGCAGAGCATGATCCCCTCCTTTTGGAGACTGGGCCGCAGGGCAATATTGCAACATGATAACGACCCCAAACACACCTCCAAGATGACCACTGCCTTGCTAAAAAGCTGAGGGTAAAGGTGATGCACTGGCCAAGCATGTCTCCAGACCAAAATCCCATTGAACATCTGTGGGACATCCTCAAATGGAAGGTGGATGAGTGCAAGGTCTCTAACATCCACCAGTTTCGTGATGTCATCATGGAGGAGTGGAAGAGGACTCCAGTGGCAACCTGTGAAGCTCTGGTGAATTCCATGCCCAAAGAGGGTTAAGGCAGTGCTGGAAAATAATGGTCGCCACACAGAATATTAGTAAAGAAGATCAGTGCTAAATAAGTGAAAAAATGAGCTAGCAAAAAGGAAATCACAAATCCTAAAAATAATATCAAAAAATCGCAGCGCTCATGGCTTGTGAATAAATTATTATATGAAAGTGTCCCCAAAAAAATAACAAAAAATGCACAAAGTCCATCAACTTCAAATCTTCAAAATTATCAGAAGAATATAACTCCAGAAATAGAAGAAGTGGCCACTCACCAGATGTTGGTGCTGCCTCTATTAAGAGGACAGCAAATGCATTTTAATATCCACAAATGTGAAAGCTCCCAGGATAACGCCTCCTCGTCACATCCACAGGTGTTACCAAGGAAGGAGAAAAAAACACAACATAGTGCAGTATGCCAACACTCATATGAAGAGAAAAAAGTGTTCACCTGTGACAGATAAACAAACGTGATGAATCCAAGTTACATATCACCATCACGGAGTGCAATGCAAACTCACCAGATGGTGCTTGTATTGTGCACCGAATACTCCAGACAGCTTGTATGCCCTCACAACACGTTAGTCCCAGAACAAGGCCTCCGGATGATCATGTAAGGAATTGCCAGCCATGGTTGTAACACCACCATTATCATATAGCTGCAATTAGGGTGGATGTGACGAGGAGGCGTTATCCTGGGGAGCTTTCACATTTGTGGATATTAAAATTGTGGATTCGCAAAAAAAATGCCCACTCCGAACAAACACCAACAAACTCCGACAACGTAACTCTCTCCTCTCTCTCTCCAACCAAAATGGCACCGTCACATGGTCTTGGACATTTTTTATTGCTTTTCTTTTTTTATTGGGATGTCTTTTTAAAAAAAAGCTATTTAGTGCTGACACTCACTAACTAATTGACGCCGATGCAAAACGCCGCTTACATCGCGTTTTTTAACGCCGATATTAACCACTTGCCGACCGCTCTATAGACGAAAGACGTCTACAGCGCGGTCGGATTATTCTGGGAGGGCGTTCATGGACGTCCTCCTGCAATCGCGCTCCTGTGTGCCTCCTAGGGCACGCACCCGGGAATGTCCGTGACCGTCGGGTGATCACTTGTAAACAAACCGGAGCATGTCTGGTTTGGCTCCTCCCACCGATCGCACAGTTAGTGCTCATCTTGGGTCATTATTCCTGCCTCATCCATCTCCCTGGCTCATTATTCCTGGCTCATCCATCTCCCTGGCTCATTATTCCTGGCTCATCCATCTCCCTGGCTCATCCATCCATCCATGCATCCCTGGCTCATTATTCCTGGCTCATCCATCCATTCATGCATCCCTGGCTCATTATTCCTGGCTCATCCATCCAGCCATGCATCCCTGGCTCATTATTCCTGGCTCATCCATCTGTGCATCCCTGGCTCATCCATCTATGCATCCCTGGCCCATCCATCCGTGCATCCCTGGCTCATCCATCTGTGCATCCCTGGCTCATCCATCCATGCATCCCTGGCTCATCCATCCAAATTGCATGCCTGTCTCATCCATTTGTGGCATCCCTGGCTCATCCATCCGTGCATCCCTGGCTCATCCATCCAAATTGCATGCCTGTCTCATCCATTTGTGGCATCCCTGGCTCATCCATCCGTGCATCCCTGGCCCGTCCATCCGTGCATCCCTGGCTCATCCATCCATGGCATCCATAGCCCATCCATCCGTGCATCCCTGGCTCATTCATCCGTGGCATCCATGGCTCATCCACCCATGCATCCCTGGCGCATCCATCCACCTGTCCTTGGCTCATCCATCCACCCGTCCCTGGCTCACCCCATCTCTGGCTCACTTGTCCCTGGCTCACCCGACCCTGGCTCGCCCAGTCCCTGGCTCACCCGTCCCCGGCACACCCGTCCATGGCTCACCCAATCCATGGCTCACCCAATTCCTGGCTCACCCATGCCTGGCTTACCCAGTTCCTGGCTCACCCATCCCTGGCTCACCCAGTTCCTGCCTCACCTGTCCCTAGCTCACCCGTCCCTGGCTCACCCATCCCTGGCTCACCCAGTCCCTGGCACACTCATCCATGTCTCACCTAATCCCTGGCTCACCCATCCCTGGCTCACCCGTCCCTGGCTTACCCAATTCCTGGCTCACCCAGTCCCTGGCTCACACATCCCTGGCTCACCCAGTCCCTGGCTCATCCAGTCCCAGGCTCACCCATCCCTGGCCCACCCATTCCTTGGCTCACCCATCCATGGCTCATCCATCACTGGCTCACCCATGCTCCATCCCTGGCTCATCCATCAATCCATGGCTCATCCATGCACCATCCCTGGCTCATCCATCCAGATTCATGCTCATCCATGCTCCATCCCTGGCTCATCCATCTACATCCATGTTCCATCCCTGGCTCATCCGTCCACATCCACGTTCCATCCCTGGTTCACCCATCCACATCCATGCTCCATCCCTGGCTTATCCATCCACATCCACGTTCCATCCCTGGCTCATCCGTCCACATCCATGTTCCATCCCTGGCTCACTCATCCACATCCATGCTCCATCCCTGGCTCGTCCGTCCACATACATGTTCCATCCCTGACTCCACACCCATGCCACAACAGTGCTCATCAGTGCCTTACAAAAGTGTGATAGGTAGTCAAATTAGATTTGAAATGTGTGTCCCTAGATTGCCTGATGGTGCTCTGTACATGTTGGGCCTCAGTATGTGGCCAGGCTGTGAAAAAGCCTCACACATGTGGTATTGCCATACTCGGGACAAGTGGCAGAATATATTTTGGGGTGTAATTTTGCTATGTACATGTTATATGTTAGAAATATTGTATAAATGGACAACTTTGTGTAAGAAAAAGTTTGTTTTCATTTTCTTTCCACATTTTCCCAAAACTTGTGGAAAAATATGACATGTTCATAAAACTCATTATGCCTCCTAGAATATATGTTGGGGTGTTTACTTTCAAAAATGGGGTAATTTTTTGGTTGTTTCTATTGTCCTGGTGCTCCAGGGCCTTCAAAAGTATGATAGGTAGTAATCTCCCTGGCTCATTATTCCTGGCTCATCCATCTCCCTGGCTCATTATTCCTGGCTCATCTATCCATCCATGCATCCCTGGCTCATTATTCCTGGCTCATCCATCCATTCATGCATCCCTGGCCCATCCATCTATGCATCCCTGGCCCATCCATCCATGCATCCCTGTCCCATCCATCCGTGCATCCCTGGCTCATCCATCTGCGGCATCCATGGCTCATCCATCCGTGCATCCCTGGCTCATTATTATTATTATTATTATATTATACAGGATTTATATAGCGCCGACAGTTTGAGCAGCGCTGTACAATATTAGGGCAGACAGTACAATTACAATACAATTCAATACAGCAGGAATCAGAGGGCCCTGCTCATTAGAGCTTACAATCTAAGAGGGAGGGTTGAATGATATGAAAGGGCAGTAAACTGTGGGGGATGAGCTGATTGAGAAAATAAGGAGTGTAGTTGTTAGGTGGTGGCAGGATAGGCTTCCCTGAAGAGAAAAGTTTTCAGGGATCGCTTGACGGTGGATAGATTTGGGGACATTCTGACCGATTGGGGTAGGGAGTTCCGGAGGATGGGAGAGGCTCGGGAGAAGTCTTGGAGGCGAGTATGAGAGGAGGTGAAGAGGGAGCTGGATAGCAGGAGGTCTTGGGAGGAGCGAAGAGGACGGTTAGGTTGGTATTTTGAGACAAGGTTGGTGATGTAGCTGGGAGCAGAGTTGTGGATGGCTTTGTAGCTGATTGTTAGTATTTTGAATTTAATTAGTTGGGCGAGTGGCAGCCAATGGAGGTATTGGCAGAGGGGGGTGGCAGACGTTGAACGGTTTGTAAGGTGGATGAGTCTGGCAGCAGCATTCATGATGGACTGGAGAGGGGCTAGTCTATTTAAAGGTAGACCAGTGAGGAGGGAGTTGAAGTAGTCAAGACGAGAGATGACCAGGGAGTGAATCAGGATCTTTGTGGTTTCATTGGTTAGGAAGGGACGTATTTTAGAGATGTTGCGGAGATTGAGGCGGCAAGCCTTAGAAAGTGATTGGATGTGGGGCCAAAAGGAGAGTTCAGAGTCCAGGATAACACCAAGCACCCTGACATGTGGGGATGGGTGGATGGTTCTGCCATTGCTCTTGACAGAGAAGTCGGGGGAAATGGAACGTGGGGGAGGAAATATTATGAGTTCAGTTTTGGACAAGGTAGATTTGGGTATCGTCAGCATAGAAATGATATTGAAAGCTGTGGGAAACTATCAGCCGAACCAGGGAAGAGGTGTATATTGAAAATAAGAGGGGTTCAAGAACAGAACCTTGGGGGACCCCAACAGAGAAGGGAAGAGGAGAGGAGGAGGTAGAATTGTAGGTTACGCTGAAAGCGCGATGGGATAGGTAGGACGAGAGCCACTGAAGAGCACAGTCACGAAGACCGAGGGAGTAAATTTTTTTGAGGAGGAGGGGGTGGTCGACAGTATCAAAGGCAGCCGAAAGATCCAGGAGTAGGAGTATAGAGAAGTGTCCATTCGTTTTTGCAGTTAGTAGGTCATTTGTGAGTTTAAGAAGGGCAGTTTCTATGGAGTGTTGAGGGCGAAATCCAGATTGAAGGGGGTCCAGAAGGTTATTCTTAACAAGGTGGTCACTCAGTTGGTTGTAGACTAGGCGTTCTAGGAGTTTGGAAGAAAAGGGGAGCAAGGAGATAGGGCGCAGATTGTTTAGATCGGTAGGGTCCAGGGATGTCTTTTTGAGTATGGGG
This sequence comes from Glandirana rugosa, assembly GCA_018402905.1. Taxonomy (NCBI): domain Eukaryota; kingdom Metazoa; phylum Chordata; class Amphibia; order Anura; family Ranidae; genus Glandirana; species Glandirana rugosa. The sequence continues at coordinate 2,880 of BLSH010187683.1, read as the reverse complement.
GTGACTAATGCATGTTTTAGAGCATTGGGGAAGATGCCAGAAGAGAGGGAGAGATTGAAGATGTGAGTTAGAGAGTGTAGGATAGAGTCAAAGGGTGACCGAAGTATTTGAGAGGGAATAGGGTCCAGCGGACAGGTGGTTAGGTGGGCGTTAGAAGGGAGTTTAGCAACTCGTTTAAAGTAGCAGGTTTGAATAAGGATAGTGTCGATTGTGCTTGTTGACATGGGGTATCAACTGGGGAGGATGCCTGTAGAGTGGAGATTTTGTCACGAATCGTGTCAATCTTGCTTTTGAAGTGGTTAGCAACCTCCTGGGCAGTGAGTGAGTTAGTGGGCGGAAGCAGTGGAGGTCGAAGTAGGGAGTTGAAGGTAGAGAAGAGTTGATGGGGACTGGATGAGAGGGTGTTAATAAAAGTGGTAAAATAGGTCTGCTTGGCAATGTGGAAGTGAGAATTGTATTTATGGAGGGCAGATTTGTATTGGTTGACGTCTTTGAGGAACTTAGTCTTGTGCCACAGACGCTCAAGGGCGCGGCTACGCTTTTTGAGGTTCCTGGTGTCGTTTGTTTGCCAGGGTTGCAGGGGTCGAGGCCTGATTTTGTGTGTGGTGAGGGGAGCAAGCTTGTCCAGGGTGGAGGACAGGGATTTATTGTAGATGTCAGTGGCTAGGTTGGGGCAGGACAGAGGTGAGATTTTTTCATAGAGGTGATCAGTAGCAGAATAGAGGAGAGAAGTGTTGAGTTGGCGAAGGTTTCTATGGGTAACGGTTAGGCGATTGGAGGGGAAGGTGGTGCAAGACAGGGAGAGAGAGAATCTAATAAGGTGGTGGTCAGAGAGGGGAAAAGGATTGTTGGAGAAGTTGCATGGAGTGCATAGATAGGAGAAGACAAGGTCGAGGGTGATACCATCAGTGTGAGTAGGAGCCTGTACCCATTGCTTCAGGTCAAATGAGGAAGTTAGACTTAGAAATTTAGAAGTAGCAGTAGTGTTCATGTTAACTGGGATGTTGAAGTCCCCAAGAAGGATTGTGGGAATTTCAGAAGATAGAAAGTAGGGTAGCCAGGCAGAAAATTCATCAAGGAAAGTGGACAGCGGTCCAGGAGGCCGGTAGAGCACAGCAATTCTTAGGGAGGTTGGAGAGAATAGACGTATACAGTGGGCTTCAAATGATGAGAGTGACAGAGAGGGAGGAGAGTGAAGAACCTGAAAGGTGCTCTGTGGGGAGCCTAGGAGAGTGAGTCCAGAGAAGGCCACCATGGGAGAGGGAAGCAGGAGAAGGAGAATTGCATTCGTGAAGCCAGGTTTCGGTGATAGCAAGTAGATGAAAGGAATTAGTGAGAAATAGGTTGTGAATGGCAGTGAGCTTGTTGCAGACAGAGCGGGCGTTCCAGAGGGCACAGCGTAAGGGGAGGGTGGTTTTGGGAAGAAGGGGGATGGAGATTAAATTGTGTAGATTGCGACTACTGCCAGAGGGTGTGCGGTGGTGGTGATGTGTGGTTAAATGAGAGAGGCCCAGGGTTTGGGGAAATATCTCCAGAGGCTAGGAGAAGCAGAAGAGAAAGGGAAGTAATATGGGAATATGATTTATATGAGGGGACATGCTTGAGCATCCTGGTTTTGTTATCATGTGAGCATAGAGTTAGAAAGAGGTGATGAGTGCAGTAACAGGGAGAGGATCCATCTCATCCATCCGCGCCATCCGTGGCTCATCCATCCGTGCATCCCTGGCTCATCCATCCATGCATCCCTGGCCCATCCATCCGTGCACCCCTGGCCCATCCATCCGTGCATCCTTGGCCCATCCACCTGTGGCATCCATGGCTCATCCATACATGCATTCCTGGCTCATCCATTCATGCATCCCTGGCTCATCCATCTGTGCATCCATGGCTCATCCATCCACCTGTCCCTGGCTCATCCATCCACCCGTCCCTGGCTCACCCAATCACTGGCTCACCCATTCCTGGCTTACCCAGTTCCTGGCTCACCCATCCCTGGCTCACCCATCCCTAGCTCACCCGTCCCTGGTTTACCCGTCCCTGGCTCACCCAGTCCCTGGCACACTCATCCATGTCTCACCCAATTCCTGGCTCACCCATCCTTGGCTCACCAATCCCTAGCTTGCCCAGTTCCTGGCTCACCCATCCCTGGCTCACCTCATCCCCGGCACACCCGTCCATGGCTCACCCAATCCATGGCTCACCCAATCCCTGGTTCACCCATCCCTGGTTTACCCAGTTCCTGGCTCACCCATCCCTGGCTCACCCAGTTCCTGGCTCACTCGTCCCTAGCTCACCCGTCCCTGGTTTACCCGTCCCAGGCTCACCCAGTCTCTGGCACACTCATCCATGTCTCACCCAATCCCTGGCTCACCCATCTCTGGCTCACCTATCCCTGGCTTACCCAGTTCCTGGCTCACCCAGTCCCTGGCTCACACATCCCTGGCTCACCTGTCTGTGGCTCACCCAGTCCCAGGCTCACCCATCTCTGGCCCACCCAGTCCTTGGCTCACCCATCCATGGCTCATCCATCAGTGGCTCACGCATGTTCCATCCCTGGCTCATCCATCCATCCCTGGCTCATCCATGCACCATCCCTGGCTCATCCATCCAGATTCATGCTCATCCATGCTCCATCCCTGGCTCATCTGTCCACATCCATGTTCCATCCCTGGCTCATCCGTCCACATCCATATTCCATCCCTGGCTCACCCATCCACATCCATGCTCCATCCCTGGCTCATCCATCCACATCCACGTTCCATCCCTGGTTCATCCGTCCACATCCATGTTCCATCCCTGGCTCACTCATCCAGATCCATGCTCCATCCCTGGCTCATCCGTCCACATCCATGTTCCATCCCTGACTCATCTGTCCACATC
>BLSH010187677.1:911-12129 GCA_018402905.1 Glandirana rugosa | reverse complement strand
GCTGGCAGGTAAAGGTGGTGTGTGTCCTGCGCCACTTCCTCAGGCAATCGAGAGTGATCAGTCTACTGGGATGGCTCCTATCTACATCTTAAATAGTCTATGGGGACCCCTGGGGCGAGCTTATCATTTTAGAATGACAAAAAACAAAAAACACTGAACAATGGATGTAACAGAAAATACTCCCATGGAATCAACTAATTAGCAATGAATTATTAAAACATTATTATGTATAAACTATGATAATACTACAATGAACATTTCATGAAAATCACTCTTGAAATGCTAATGAACGAATAGCCATAAATTAACATGAAGATCAATGGAGAACAAATAAAAAGCAATAAAAAATGATGTAAAATGGAGGGGGAGTAGGAATGAAAAAGGGGGAAAAAAGGGGGGGGAGGGGGGGGAGGGAGGAGAAAGGAGAGGGGAAACTATGTTATGTATATCACATAGATATAATATCACATAGATATAATAATGATAGATATTTCCAAATGGATCTAAAAATAGGGGTATGATCCCAGAAATTACATATGTAGTGAGTCACCCAAAAATAAAAAAAAGACTAGGGGTCTCCTATGGCATCTATAAAAAAAGAAGAAAAAATCGTGGATACAGTGGGTGTATCAACAATTAAAAACCAAAGTACGGAAAGTGTAAAGATTTTTAACTTATCCGCACATACACTATCCAAAGCTGAGACTTCCCTTTTAAGTAGGGGGCTAAATTTTGCCCCAACCAATAAACCCAACCCATTCCTTCTATTTCAGGACCTAAACAAATTCATACGGAACCTAACCCTTAAAAGATACTTTTCCTTAAAAGACCACAAGTCAGGAGTAACCAACACTGGTCCCGAGTTGGTTCCCACTTCCCCTCCCCTGGTACCTTCTTCCATTTCATTTAATTTTGATGAAGATATCTATGATGTTCTGGATACCCTTACCCCAGAAGACGGCTCTCTTGAACTGTTTACACAACATCTAGCCACCTCTCCCCCAGTTATACATTCGTCTTTCAAACCTAAATCAGTTTTCTTCCCTACACATGCGAAAGGCCCCTTCATAGAGAGCTTCTATAGGGTAGTCTTTGTGGACCTACAAAAACTTTGCAAATCTTAAACAGGAAACAACAGCAATCTTCCTCCTTTTGAAATTTCGGCCCTTAAGGATCTTATGTCAAGACATGACATTATCATTAAGTCAGCCGATAAAGGGGGTAGTATTGTCATACAGAATCGAATAGATTATGTTACCGAGGCTCATAGACTATTAGCAGATTCAAGTGTATATAAGAAACTTTCACGTGACCCCACTTCCATTTTTGCCAGTGAGGCAGAATCACTTGTGGAATTGGGTATCCGAGAAAACATCTTGTCCAAAACTGAAGCTACATTTTTACTTAAAGACTACTATGCGATTCCCTATTTTTACCATTTACCCAAAGTGCATAAGAGTCTAACTAATCCCCCCGGAAGGCCTATTGTAGCCTCCATGGATAGCGTAACATCAGGCTTCAGCTTATATATTGACAGGTTTCTACAACCTTTAGTTTTGAATCTCCCCACATACCTGAGGGATGGCTCACACCTGCTTGAGCTGCTTGCTCCATACAGGTGGGAGCCATCATATGTTTGGCTTTCCTTAGACGTGTGCAGTTTGTACACGTCTATTCCACACGACGTTGGTCTGTGGCCCCCCTCCCCCCCCCTCCCCCTTACAAATATTAATTGTTGATACACCCACTGTATCCACGATTTTTTCTTCTATTTTTATAGATGCCATAGGAGACCCCTAGTCTATTTTTTATTTTTGGGTGACTCACTACATACGTAATTTCTGGGATCATACCCCTATTTTTAGATCCATTTGGAACTATCTATCATTATTATATCTATGTGATATTATATCTATGTGATATACATAACATAGTTTCCCCTCTCCTTTCTCCTCCCTCTCCCCCCCCCTCCCCCCCCTTTTTTCCCCCTTTTTCATTCCTACTCCCCCTCCATTTTACATCATTTTTTATTGCTTTTTATTTGTTCTCCATTGATCTTCATGTTAATTTATGGCTATTCGTTCATTAGCATTTCAAGAGTGATTTTCATGAAATGTTCATTGTAGTATTATCATAGTTTATACATAATAATGTTTTAATAATTCATTGCTAATTAGTTGATTCCATGGGAGTATTTTCTGTTACATCCATTGTTCGATGTTTTTTGTTTTTTGTCATTCTAAAATGATGAGCTCGCATAGTCCATTACAACCTCCTGTCACCAGGGGTCTCCATAGACTATTTAAGATGTAGATAGGAGCCATCCCAGTAGACTGATCACTCTCGATTGTCTGAGGAAGTGGCGCAGGACACACACCACCTGACCTGCCAGCCGACGAAACGCGACGCCCTTTGATGACGCAGTCACGCTAGGACTTCCGCCCAGCTGCATCCCAAGCCTCGCTCCCGCTTCCTACCAGCCGGCTTTAAAATCCAGGTACGGCGCGGATGAAGAGAGGAGTTGGCTCCAGCTCATTACATCTCGGATCTCCCCAGAGTGACAGCGATCTACATGATATAGGATCAGCCGACATGCTTTTACTGCTCCACCTTTGTGAGTGTTTTTATTCTGCCTTCTAAATAAACAGTTTTAGCATATTGCACTTAGAGGCGCCTGCCTTTGTGTTTTGTCTTTGCAGTTATTGGACTACGTGATCTGGGTCCTTACTTTCAGGCTGCCCTTGGTGCACTTCTTTGGACTGGTTAATATATACCTATCTTGTCCGTTTTATATACTTGTTTTTTTATATGCTTGTTGTTATATGGTGCATAGATACATCTTCTATTTGTTTTTAGCATTAATTCATTTTCACCTTCTCGTCCCCTTCCTGTCTTCATACACCATATGCCCGTATCTCTTTCATTGCACGCATCTACCCCTTTGCGCACCATCACTTGCCATTGGCATTTATAAAAGCCTTTTAAGTCTTGGAAGAAGGTTAATGATCTGGGGGGATCTATCACATTTGGGGCCAACTTGTGTCTCAAAGATGAGACCCCTCTGTACACGACCTGCGTTTTTTGGGTAGCATAGGGCCCAGAATCCGGTCATTTTGTAATACTCCCCAATGTTTATTAATGATTCTTTTTATCTGTTTGTGTTGTATGGAGTAACCCGTGAAGAATGACCATTTAGCGTCATATTTTTGTATTTTGGCTTTATCAGTCAGGAGTGTATTCCGGTCTAGGAGTGTTACTCCCTGAATCTCTTTATCCAATTCATCATTAGAGTATCCTTTTTCCAAAAACCTCTTTTTAACAATTAGTGCTTGTTCGGTAAATGTATTGACATCTGAGCAATTCCTTCTCAGGCGTGTGAGCTGACTTTTAGGTATTGATTTTAGCCATGGTTGGTGATGGCAACTGTCTGTAGATATATAACTGTTTCTGTCCGTTGGTTTAAAGTGAGTCATGGTGATGAATTTACCAGTGCTGATGTCAATATTTAGGTCAAGAAAATGAATGTTAGTATCACTACTTTCCAAAGACAGGACAATGTTCCTGTCATTGTCATTCAAGGTGACAAAGAAGGTGTCGAGTGACTGTTGGTCACCCCGCCATAGGAGGAGGATGTCGTCGATGTATCGGACCCAAAAAATTAGTTCGGGTCTATCAAGGGCATAAACGACATCCTCCTCCCACTTGGCCATGAATAAATTGGCCAAGCTGGGGGCAAATTTTGCCCCCATGGCTACACCTTTGCATTGTGAATAAAACTGGTTGTTATACCAAAAATAATTGTGCTTAGTAGCAAACACAACGAGGTTAAGAATAAATTCTTTATGTGCATTTGGTAAGTTTTCATCCTTCGCGAGATAATATTCTACTGCTGTTAAACCTAAGTTATGTGAGATAAACGTATAAAGAGAGGATACGTCTGCTGTGGCTATGATATCTCCCTCCTGTAATTGGATGTTTTCTATTTTTTGAATTGTATCTTTTGTGTCTTTTAAATATGATGGAATTTTGGTTACATGGGGTTGTAGATAAAAGTCAATGTATTTCCCTATTCGTGAGGTAACCGAATCTATACCACTTATAATCAGGCGACCAGGTGGTCGTTCAGAATTTTTATGGATCTTAGGTAGGAAGTATATGACAGGGATCCGGGGACACATGGGAACCAAAAATTGCTTTTCCTTTTTGTTGAGGATACCACTCTTATGACCTTTGTTGATTAATTTGGTTAGTTCGCTTGTGTATTTATTGGTGGGGTTAGACCCCAGGGGCTGGTAGGTATCTGTATCACTAAGAATATTGTTCATTTCTGCCCTATAGTCACTTTTATCCATGATTACTATGCCCCCACCTTTATCAGCGGGTCTGATGATGAGGTCCTTATTGTTACATAAGGTTTCTACTCCTTGTTTAAGAGAAGCAGGGATGTAACATTTCTTGGCAGGTAAGTCTTCCAAGTCCCATAGAACCAAGTCTTTAAATACGTTAACGGAAGGGGCTGTAGGTCCCGGGGGGTTGAAGGTAGAAGGATTGCTTAGTCCTGAATGAGTAAAAGAACTATTCTTCAATGTTGATCTGATTGGATTTGTGATGAGGTAGCGTTGGATGTTGAATTTTCTGATAAATTTCTGTACATCAATAAAGGTTTCAAACTTGTTCAGTTTTTTAGGCAAGGCAAATTTCAACCCTTTATTGAGAGTGTTGGTTTCTTCTTGGCTGAGAGTTTGTTTGCTGAGATTAAAAATGCCCGAAGAGGGGGCTATGTCCGTACTCTTTTCTCCTCTCTTGTGCTTCCGCCCCCTCTATTCCCTCTCTTGAATCGTGACCCCTTTTTCTGGAAGGGTTGGCCAAGGGAAAAACCCGTTGTGGGGGGGGGGAGATTTACACTTTTTCACAGTCATACAGACTACCCACTAAACGTTTCTCACTTGCTAATTTTATTTTCGGATCTACATTCGGCTGGTGTATTGATTCGCCACAATGAATTTCATTTTTTCACATCTCATACTAACATGAGGTGCCATACATTTACAATTGGTCTCCGACCGTTCATTGACCTCAGAACTTTAATACACCCTCTGCTTACAGTTGTAGCCTTGAGGAAATGGCGAGGATCGTTCAGCGCGTCACTTCCGGCACGCGGACTGACGGTTTTTTGAGTCACTCCTGTGTCATTTTTTCTAAACAATCAGTGCAGTTCCACCATGTTGTAGCGAATCCTCAATACATACCCATCACCACTTTCTGACCTACAAATGAGTTTGCCAATCCTATATTTCCTTTTTCTCACTGGACACTTTTTTAACTCGGGCACTTCCGGGTCATGGATCCACAAAGATAATTTCCTATGTACTTTCAGGAACAAACACTGATTTTTAATATCCACCTTATAATTTACACTTTTCACATTTTTTAATGGCTCCTTGCATCTTGATGTTTCTATACACTCTTGCGGTTATAACCATGTGAACAATAAATATATGAGACTGAGGCGTGGAACGCACGCCGTCGGCGCCATCTTTACATGCCAAAATTGGACTTCCGTTTTTCAGCCCCCTAGAGGCTGGTTATTGTTGTAATAAACTTCACTATATATAGCATGGCTGACAGGAGGGGGGAGTACCCCAGATGATGGCTTATGAGCCGAAACGCGTCGGTTTCCTCTTTCTCTCCTGTCATTTTACAAAGAGCTCTTAACTTACTTTTTGGAATGTGAGTATTTTTAATCCACCAGTTTGAATAAATCTGTTGTTTAAACGATATCACACGATTGTGGATTCCTTTGTTTTACTTGCATACCCGCAATCTTCACTGGATGACCCCCTGGATTGGAGACGGAAAGTTTTGGAGCCTTTCCCTTCCTCATTAAAAGCCCATCCCTGGACGGAGTGATCCATCCCGATCAGCACCAGGATTTCCTAACAAGTCAAGATACACCAGGACCCCTGATTTTTTGTCTACTATTCGGATGAGCAACCACCCGGTTGGAGATTAACCCCCGCGCATGTACTACCAGTATCTGGTAAGCTTACACCCATTTTTCTATACACCGTGGATTTGTTTGAAGATTACTACGCTGTCATATGAGCATAGGATCTAGCACAGATGGATCTCCTACTGCTATAGGGAGAGGTTCCTGCTGGTGCTGTAAGGGACAGATTATTGTTCTAAAATCATCTCCTAGTTCTATAGGGAGAGGTTCATGCTGGTGCTTTGAGGAAAGGATTATTGTTCTAAAATCATCTAATACAGCTATAGATAGAGGTTACTGCTGGTGCTGTAAGGGACAGATTATTGTTCTAAAAGCATCTCCTAGTTCTACAGGGATAGGTTCCTGCTGGTGCTGTGAGGGACAGATTATTGTTCAAAAATTATCTCCTAGTTCTATAGGGAGAGGTTCCTGCTGGTGCTGTGAGGGACAGATTGTTGTTCTAAAATCATCTCCTACTGCTATAGGGAGAAGTTCCTGCTGGTGCTGTAAGGGACAGATTATTGTTCTCAAATCATCACATAGTGCTAGAGGGAGAGGTTCCTGCTGGTGCTGTGAGGGACAGATTATTGTTCTAAAATCATCTCTTAGTTCTATAGCTAGAGGTTCCTGCTGGTGCTGTGAGGGACAGATTGTTGTTATAAAATCATCTCCTACTGCTATAGGGAGAGGTTCCTGCTGGTGCTGTGAGGGACAGATTATTGTTCTAAAATCATCTGCTACTGCTATAGCGAGAGGTTCCTGCTGGTGCTGTAAGGGACAGATTATTGTTCTAAAATCATTTCCTAGTGCTATAGGGAGAGGTTCCTGCTGGTGCTGTAAGGGACAGATTATTGTTCTAAAATCATCTATTAGTTCTATAAGGAGAGTTTCCTACTGGAGCTGTGAAGGACAGAATATTGCTCTAAAATCATCTCCTAGTTCTATAGGGAGAGGTTCCTGCTGGTGCTGTGAGGGACAGATTATTGTTCTAAAATCATCTCCTAGTTCTATAGGGAGAGGTTCCCGCTGGTGCTTTGAGGGACAGATTATTGTTCTCAAATCATCTCCTACTGCTATAGGGAGAGGTTCCTGCTTGTGCTGTGAGGGACAGATTATTGTTCTAAAATCATCTCCTACTGCTATAGGGAGAGGTTCCTGCTAGTGCTGTAAGGGACAGATTATTGTTCTAGAATCATTTCCTAGTGCTATAGGGAGAGGTTCCTGCTGGAGCTGTGAGGGACAGAATATTGTTCTAATATCATCTCCTAGTTCTATAGGGAGAGGTTCCTGCTGGTGCTGTGAAGGACAAATTATTGTTCTAAAATCATCTCCCAATGCTATAGGGAGAGGTTCCTGCTGGTGCTGTGAGGGACAGATTATTGTTCTAAAATCAACTCCTGCTGCTATAGGGAGAGGTTCCTGCTGGTGCTGTAAAGGACAGGTTATTGTTCTAAAATCATCTCCTACTGCTATAGGGAGAGTTTCATGCTGGTGCTGTTAGGGACAGATTATTGTTCTAAAATCATTTCCTACTGCTATAGGGGGAGGTTCCTCCTTTGCTGCAAGGGACAGATTATTGTTCTAGAATCATTTCCTAGTGCTATAGGGAGAGGTTCCTGCTGGAACTGTGAGGGACAGAATATTGTTCTAATATCATCTCCTAGTTCTATAGGGAGAGGTTCCTGCTGGTGCTGTTAGGGACAGATTATTGTTCTAAAATCATCTCATAGTGCTATAGGGAGAGGTTCCTGCTTGTGCTGTGAGGGACAGATTATTGTTCTAAAATCATCTTCTACTGCTATAGGGAGAGGTTCCTGCTAGTGCTGTAAGGGACAGATTATTGTTCTAGAATCATTTCCTAGTGCTATAGGGAGAGGTTCCTGCTGGAGCTGTGAGGGACAGAATATTGTTCTAATATCATCTCCTAATTCTATAGGGAGAGGTTCCTGCTGGTGCTGTTAGGGACAGATTATTGTTCTAAAATCATCTCCTAGTTCTATAGGGAGAGGTTCATGCTGGTGCTTTGAGGAACAGATTATTGTTCTAAAATCATCTACTACTGCTATAGATAGAGGTTCCTGCTGGTGCTGAGAGGGACAGATTATTGTTCTAAAATTATCTCCTACTGCTATAGGGAGAAGTTCCTGCTGGTGCTGTAAGGGACGGATTATTGTTCTCAAATCATCTCCTAGTTCTATAGGGAGAGGTTCCAGCTGGTGCTGTGGGGGACAGATTGTTGTTATAAAACCATCTCCTACCGCTATAGGGAGAGGTTCCTGCTGGTGCTGTGAGGAACAGATTATTGTTCTAAAATCATCTGCTACTGCTATAGGGAGAGGTTCCTGCTGGTGCTGTCAGTGACAGATTATTGTTCTAAAATAATTTCCTACTGCTATAGGGAGAGGTTCCTTCTAGTGCTGTGAGGGACGGATTATTTTTCTAAAATCATCTCCAAGTTCTATAGGGAGAGATTCCTGCTGGTGTTGTGAGGTACAGAATATTGTTCTAAAATCATCTCCTAGTTCTATAGGAGAGGTTCCTGCTGGTGCTGTGAGGGACAGAATATTGTTCTAAAATCATCTCCTAGGTCTATAGGGAGAGGTTCCTGCTGGTGCTGTGAGGGACAGATTATTGTTCTAAAATCATCTCCTATTTCTATAAGGGAGAGGTTCCTGCTGCTGCTGTGAGGAACAGATTATCGTTCTCAAATCATCTCCTACTGCTATAGGGAGACGTTCCTGCTTGTGCTGTGAAGGACAGATTATTGTTCTAAAATCATCTCCTACTGCTATAGGGAGAGGTTCCTGCTGGTGCTGTAAGGGACAGATTATTGTTCTAAAATCAAAGCATTCTGATATAGGTAGAGGTTCCTGCTGGTGCTATGAGGGGCAGATTATTAATCTAAAATCATCACATATGCTAGAGGGAGAGGTTCCTGCTGGTGCTGTGAGGGACAGATTATTGCTCTAAAATCATCTCCTACTGCTATAGGGAGAGGTTCCTGCTGGTGCTGTGAGAGACAGATTATTGTTCTAAAATCATTTCCTAGTTCTATAGGGAGAGGTTCCTGCTGGTGCTCTAAAGGACAGATTATTGTTCTAAAATCATCTCATAGTGCTATAGGGAGAGGTTCCTGCTGGTGCTGTGAGGGACAGATTATTGTTCTAAAATCATCTCCTAGTTCTATAGGGAGAGGTTCCTGCTGGTGCTGTGAAGGACAAATTGTTGTTCTAAAATCATCTCCCAATGCTATAGGGAGAGGTTCCTGCTGGTGCTGTGAGGGACAGATTATTGTTCTAAAATCAACTCCTGCTGCTATAGGGAGAGGTTCCTGCTGGTGCTGTAAAGGACAGGTTATTGTTCTAAAATCATCTCCTACTGCTATAGGGAGAGTTTCATGCTGGTGCTGTTAGGGACAGATTATTGTTCTAAAATCATTCCCTACTGCTATAGGGGGAGGTTCCTCCTTTGCTGCAAGGGACAGATTATTGTTCTAAAATCATCTCCTACTGCTATAGGGAGAGGTTCCTGCTCGTGCTGTAAGGGACAGATTATTGTTCTAAAATCATCACATACTAATAGAGGTAGAGGTTCCTGCTGGTGCTATGAGGGACAGATTACTGTTCTAAAATCATCACATACTGCTAGAGGGAGAGGTTCCTGCTGGTGCTGTGAGGGACAGATTATTGTTCTAAAATTATCTCCTACTGCTATAGGGAGAGGTTCCTGCTGGTGCTGTAAGGGACAGACTATTGTTCTAAAATCGTCAAATATTAATAGAGGTAGAGGTTCCTGCTGGTGCTATGAGGGACAGATTATTGTTCTAAAATCATCCCATACTACTAGAGGGAGAGGTTCCTGCTGGTGCTGGTAGGGACAGATTATTGTTCTAAACTCCTCATCTCCTACTGCTATAAGGAGAGGTTCCTGCTGATGCTGTAAGGGACAGATTATTGTTCTAAAATCATAACATACTTATAGAGGTAGAGGTTACTGCTGGTGCTAGGAGGGACAGATTATTGTTCTAAAATCATCACATACTGCTAGAGGGAGAGGTTCCTGCTGGTGTTGTGAGGGACAGATTATTGTTCTAAAATCATCTCCTACTGCTATAGGGAGAGGTTCATGCTGGTGCTGTGAAGGACAGATTATTGTTCTAAAATCATCTAATACTGCTATAGGGAGAGGTTCCTGCTTTGGCTGTAAGGGTCAGATTATTGTTCTAAAATCATCTCCTACTGCTATAGGGAGATGTTCCTGATGGTGCTGTAAGGGACAGATTATTGTTCTAAAATCATAACATACTGATATAAGTTGAGGTTCCTGCTGGTGCTATGAGGGACAGATTATTGTTCTAAAATCGTCACATACTGCTAGAGGGAGAGGTTCCTGCTGGTGCTGTGAGGGACAGATTATTGTTCTAAAATCATCTCCTACTGCTATAGGGAGAGGTTCCTACTGGTGCTGTGAGGGACAGATTATTGTTCTAAAATGATCTCCTACTGCTATAGGGAGAGGTTCCTGCTGGTGCTGTAAGGGACAGACTATTGTTCTAAAATCATCACATATTAATAGAGGTAGAGGTTCCTGCTGGTGCTATGAGGGACAGATTATTGTTCTAAAATCATCCCATACTACTAGAGGGAGAGGTTCCTGCTGGTGCTGGTAGGGACAGATTATTGTTCTAAACTCCTCATCTTCTACTGCTATAAGGAGAGGTTCCTGCTGATGCTGTAAGGGACAGATTATTGTTCTAAAATCATAACATACTTATAGAGGTAGAGGTTCCTGCTGGTGCTAGGAGGGACAGATTATTGTTCTAAAATCATCACATACTGCTAGAGGGAGAGGTTCCTGCTGGTGTTGTGAGGGACAGATTATTGTTCTAAAATCATCTCCTACTGCTATAGGGAGAGGTTCATGCTGGTGCTGTGAAGGACAGATTATTGTTCTAAAATCATCTAATACTGCTATAGGGAGAGGTTCCTGCTTTGGCTGTAAGGGTCAGATTATTGTTCTAAAATCATCTCCTACTGCTATAGGGAGATGTTCCTGATGGTGCTGTAAGGGACAGATTATTGTTCTAAAATCATAACATACTGATATAAGTAGAGGTTCCTGCTGGTGCTATGAGGGACAGATTATTGTTCTAAAATCATCACATACTGCTAGAGGGAGAGGTTGTCGTACTTGGAGAGGGATATCGTCATCCTCTACTAAAATCTTGTT
>BLSH010187656.1:19441-31757 GCA_018402905.1 Glandirana rugosa | reverse complement strand
ATATATATATATATATATATATATATATATATATATACACATATACAGGCAGTCCCCTAGTTATGAACATCCGACTTATGAACGACTCCTACTTACAAACGGAGGGAGACAACAGGAAGTGAGAGGAAATCTCCCCCTAGGAAGGGAAATTCACTCCTGTAAGAGTTATTATGGGGAAAAAGGTGTCTCCACTGATGCTTTATCACCAATCCTTGTTTCCACAACAACCCAAAATTTTCAAAATCCAATTATCATTGGGACAGGAAGTGAGGTGAAATCTTCTGAACAGAAACACAGACAGCAAAACAAACATTACATGGGGTGTTAACCCTTCCCTATGCTATCCAAAAAGCTTAAAAATATTTGTTTTGGCTGAAGCTACACTTAAAAACGTTCCTGTTCCCACTTACAAACAAATTTGACTTATGAACAAACCTACAGTCCCTATCTTGTTTGTAACCCGGGGACCGCCTGTATTCATATTCGGGCAAAACTGATGGAAAAAATGTTTTTATATAATTTTTTTGGGGATTTGTATTTTGCAAAAAAAAAAAAAAACAAATTTCTTACCTTTTGCTAAAATGGTCACTCTTTTTGTTTATAGCGGTGATCAGACACAACGCAGAGGTGATCAAAATACCACCAAAAGAAAGCTCTATTTGTGTGTGTGTGTGGGGGGGACACAAATTTTGTTTGGGTACAACGTCACACCCCTGCGCAATTGTCAGTTAAAGCGATGCAGTGCCAAATCGCAAAAATATGCGCGGGCGTGCGACATTGTACCCAAACAAAATGATGATGATGGAGGAGGGAGAAGGAAGAGAGAAGAGCGATGATTTTGCAAAAAAAAAAAAAAAAAAACCCACCAGTAGTACCCAAGTACAGGGTGGGCCATTTATATGGATGCACCTTAATAAAATGGGAATGGTTGGTGATATTAACTTCCGGTTTGTGGCACATTAGTATATGTGAGGGGGGAAACTTTTCAAGATGGGTGGTGACCATGGCAGCCATTTTGAAGTTCGCCATTTTGAATCCAACTTTTGTTTTTTCAATAGGAAGAGGGCCATGTGACACTTCAAACTTATTGGGAATTTCACAAGAAAAACAATGGTGTGCTTGGTTTTCACGTACCTTTATTCTTTCATGATTTACAAGTTTCTGACCACTTATAAAATGTGTTCAATGTGCTGCCCATTGTGTTGGATTGTCAATGCAACCCTCTTCTCCCACTCTTCACACACTGATAGCAACACCGCAGGAGAAATGCTAGCACAGGCCTCCAGTATCCGTAGTTTCAGGTGCTGCACATCTCGTATCTTCACAGCATAGACAATTGCCTTCAGATGACTCCAAAGATAAAAGTCTAAGGGAGTCAGATCGGGAGACCTTGGGGGCCATTCAACTGGCCCACGACGACCAATCCACTTTCCAGGAAACTGTTAATCTAGGAATGCTTGGACCTGACACCCATAATGTGATGGTGCACCATCTTGCTGGAACTATGATGTCGGTGATAGGGAATTGCTGGCCATCAAGTCGGTTTTGGAGGAATGGCGGTACCTCCTGGAAGGAGCAGCTCACCCGGTATTGGTTTTTACTGACCATAAAAAACCATATGCTGTGAAGATACGAGGTGTGCAGCACCTGAAACTACAGATACTGGAAGCCTGTGCTAGCATTTCTCCTGCAGTGTTGCTATCAGTGTGTGAAGAGTGGGAGAAGAGGGTTGCATTGACAATCCAACACAATGGGCAGCACATTGAACACATTTTATAAGTGGTCAGAAACTTGTAAATAACTCATGAAAGAATAAAGGTACGTTAAAACCAAGCACATCATTGTTTTTCTTGTGAAATTCCCAATAAGTTTGATGTGTCACATGATCCTCTTCCTATTGAAAAAACAAAAGTTAGATTCAAAATGGCCAACTTCAAAATGGCCGCCATGGTCACCACCCATCTTGAAAAGTTTCCCCCCTCACATATACTAATGTGCCACAAACAGGAAGTTAATATCACCAACCATTCCCATTTTATTAAGGTGTATCCATATAAATGGCCCACCCTGTATATATGCGTGTTTCCTCTGGCCTGACAAGAACTCTGAAGAAGTTTGTTATTTTTCTGGCCTTCGTGCTAGGCGGCAGGAGCCTCCCGGCTACAGCATCCCAGAACAGGGGCAGTGAACCTTGTCAGGGCTGGTAAAGTCACCAGTGGAGACTGTAAGCAGGAAGCAGGTCTGGGACACCTGCAGACTCTGACCTAAGGTAAGAAAGAGGCTAAAGGCAAGTTTCTCCTTTCTTACTGCCTGGTGTAGGGGGCACCTGAGGATTTGGGATGATTCTCTGTACAATCCACAGACCAGCAGACGGGGTCTGGGGAGTCTGGCTGTTTGTGTATCCCTCTTTTCCCTACCAGTGGTGGGGCTTCATTTGGGTCTTCTTAGGTGGCGGAGTGCTGGTCATAGTATGATCGTTTGCACCCTCGTCTCACCTTGTAAAAGGCTCATACCACCTTGTGTCCACTCCCTGTAGGACAAAGGAAGGGAGCAAAAGGGGAACCGCCTAAAAAGGACAGATGTACAGATTATCTCCTTTATGGATATCAGCTCCAGTGCTGCAACACTCTAAGGAGTTTCCTAGCGAGCACTGCAGAGAAATGACAAAGTGTCTTGGTTTTCATTTGCTGGCTGAGCTCCTGATTAATATGGATTGATCAAGGCCACTGGCTTCCCCAAATCTTTGTGGAGGGAATACTGCATGGCTGGAGCAGAGGCATCCAGAATCCCTGACTACTCCCAGTTGGGGGGGAGGGGCGCATGTTTGTTGGGGCTGGTAAACTATGTTGGTAAGCCAAAACAGAATACAATCTGCTAAGTTGCAGATCCCCCTGAAGGGGCAGCTATAAGGTGGTTGTGCAAGTATTCCCTGGTGCCATCCCAGGAGTATTACAGCAGACTTTATGTGGTCTGCAAAGCTACACCATGTACTCTGGTCCCGCCATGACACTTGCTATAATTTGTGGCAGATAGCCACAATGTGATTACCCTTAGGAGGAGTTCCTCCCTTTGGGTATTGGTTGCTGTGGGCGTTTGCATGCCTCCCACAAACAGAGTGAATGTGCTTTGTGTTCTTATCCACCATTGTGCAGTCATTTGGAGGCAGAGAGCCTAACACCTATTAACTGCAGAGCTGGAGCTGGCTAACCCAGAGATCAGCAGAAGCTGCAACCTGTTAACCCCTTCCTACACTTAGGTCACACTTGAGCAGGGTTCTGGGGGGGGGGTCTACTTACTCCATCAGTTAAACCGTTTTCAGGGTCTGCTGTGGGTTAAGCAGGACTTTGTTTTTGGATTTAGGACCAGTTCACAATATAGAAAGGCAGTCCGGATGCTTTTCTGCATGTGCGTTTTTGACGCAGTCCAGTGCAGTTTTTCCCCCTACTTAAAATAAGGACATGTGACTTCCAGTGCATTTACAGTCAGGTCCATAAATATTGGGACATCAACACAATTCTAATTTTGGCCAAATCAACTGTTTAGAACATCCTTAAAAAGAAAGAACGCACCAGTGAGCTCAGCAACACCAAAAGACCCGGAAGACCACAGAAGACAACTGTGGTGGATGACTGAAGAATTCTTTTCCCTGGTGAAGAAAAACACCCTTCACAAAAGTTGGCCAGATCAAGAACCCTCTCCAGGAGGTAGGTGTATGTGTGTCAAAGTCAACAATCAAGAGAACACTTCCCCAGAGGGAATACAGAGGGTTCACCACAAGATGTAAACCATTGGCGAGCCTCAAAAACAGGAAGGCCAGATTAGAGTTTGCCAAAGCTCTAAAAAAGCCTTCACAGTTCTGGAGCATCCTATGGACAGATGAGACCATGATCAACTTGTACCAGAGTGATGGGAAGAGAAGAGTATGGAGAAGGAAAAGGAACTGCTCATGATCCAAAGCATACCACCTCATCAGTGAAACATGGTGGTGGTAGTGTCATGGCGTGGGCATGTATGGCTGCCAATAGAACTGGTTCTCTTGTATTTATTGAAGTGACTGCTGACAAAAGCAGCAGGATGAATTCTGAAGTGTTTTGGGCAATATTATCTACTCATATTCAGACAAATTCTTCAGAACTCATTGGACGGCACTTCACAGTGCAGATAGACATTGACCCGAAGCATACTGCGAAAGCAACCAAAGAGTTTAAGGGAAAGAAGTGGAATGTTATGCAATGGCCAAATCAATCACCTGACCTGAATCCGATTGAGCATGCATTTCACTTACTGAAGGGAAAATGCCCCAAGAACAAGCAGGAACTGAAGACAGTTGCAGTAAAGGCCTGGCAGAGCATCACCAGGGATGAAACCCAGCATCTGGTGATATCTATGCGTTCGACTTCAGGCTGTAATTGCATGCAAAGGATTTGCAACCAAGTGTTAAAAAGTGAAAGTTTGATTTATGATGGTTAATCTGTCCCATTACTTTTGGTCCCTTAAAAAGTGGGAGGCACATATACAGACTGTTGTAATTCCTACACCGTTCACCTGATTTGGATGTAAATACCCTCAAATTAAAGCTGAAAGTCTGCAGTTAAAAGTACATCTTGTTTGTTTCATTTCAAATCCATTGTGGTGGTGTATAGAGCCAAAAAGATTAGAATTGTGTCGATGTTCCAATATTTATGGACCTCACTGTAGGTGCGTTTTTGATGCATTTTACCGCGTTCCAGTACAGTTAAGTGCAGAAAAAAAAATGCAGCATGTTCTACTTTTTTTCTGAAGTTGGAATGCACTGGTGTGAACTAAGCCATACAAGCTACTTTCCACGTGTTTTTGATGGGAAAAAAAAACAAAAAAAAAACCCACGCACACTGCATGTGGTGTGACTTGGCCCTTCGATCCAACGGGAAACAGTAGCCGACGAGGCCGCCATCCTTTGCGCGGACCATCCGTCAGCACAAAACGCATCAGCCTTCCGAAAGGAAGCTGTAGCCGCCAAGTACACCCGCAAAGCCCTCACGACATCCAAAGAATATAACCCAAAATCCTTGGGATGAGACAGGTGCGGACAAGGAAGAACAATATCTTCATTAATGTGAAAAGAAGAGACCACCTTCGGTAGAAACGAAGGAGAAAGTCGCAAGACCTCCTTGTCCTTATGAAGGACCAAGTAAGGAGACTTGCAGGACAATGCTGCCAACTCAGACACCCGCCTAGTGGATGTAATGGCCACCAAGAATGCCACTTTCTGTGACAGCAATTGTAAGGGAACATCCTTGATCTTCTCATATGGCAGTTTCTGCAGAACAGAAAGCACCAAATTCAAATCCCACAGCGCCAAAGGCGACTGTATCTGAGGAGCCACATGGCGTACACCCTGTATGAATCAAGGAATGCGATGCCCAAGGACGCTGAAAAAGAATCGCCAGAGCCGAAATCTGACCCTTGAGAGTACTCAATGCCAATTTGTTATCCAGGCCCTGCTGCAAAAAAGCCAGGACCCGGGACACAACGTAAGTGGGGGTTCCAACCCCCCGCCGCACACCAGGCAATATAGGCCTTCCAGGTGCGATGATAAATCTTGCGTTAAGTACACTTGCGCGCTTTAAGCATGGTAGGGATCACGGAGTCAGAGACACCCCTATCGCTCAACACCTGGGACTCCTATAGCCAAGCCGTCAAAGCCAGCGAGGGTAAAGCAGGGTGCAGGATGGGTCCCTGTTACAGGAGATCTTCGCGCAGCAGAAGACGCCAGGGAACATCTGTCACCATTCGCACCACGTCGGCGTACCAAGGGCGCCGAGGCCAATCCGGAGATACCAAGATTGTCGAAATCCCCTCCGCTTCTACCCTGCGCAGTAGTAGCTTAATGGGAGGGAAGGCATACAGGAGCCAATACCGACCCCAAGGCGCTACCAACGTGTCCGTGGCGTCCGCCAGCGGGTCCCTTGTCCTGCACACGAAGGCCTGCACCTTGTGATTGAACCTGGATGCCATGAGGTCCATCTCTGGCGGAACACCTCCAGATGTAGGGACCATTCCCCCTGATCCAGTGTCTAGCGACTAAGAGTCCACCTGCCAATTCTCTATACACAGCACGCAAATGGCGGAGATTGCCGGCACGTGAAGTTCTGCCCATCGCAGAATGAGAGCCACTTGCGCAGCCGCTGCCGAGCTCCTCGTTCCGCCCTGATGGTTCACGTACGCCACGGCCGTGGCGTTGTCCGACTGAACCTGAACCGGGAGGCCGCGCAGCCTTACCGTCCAGTGGGAGAGGCAGAGCCTGATCGCCCTCAACTCCAGCACATTTATCGGAAGGCGGGATTCCTGCGCCGACCAACGGCCCTGAGCAGATAGCTGCTCCAGGACCCCCCAGCCCGATAGTCACGACGGACCCCAGCCTATCGACCAATTCAGGGGAAGGAAAGACTTCACCAATGTTAGAGCCGGGGCCCAAAGCCACCAGGCCAACGATCCTCTGGTCTGATTATCCAATCTGATCAGCTGGTCCAGGGACAGCAGAGACTTGTCCCACCGTGACAGAATCGCTCGCTTTAGGAGCTGAGTGCGACTCTGGGCGTAAGGTATCGCCTCGAAGGCTGAAACCATGAGCCCAAACACCCGCATACAGAACCGTAAGGAGTACCACTGGCGTGACAGCAGGGTTCGCACCGCTGCTTGCAATGTCAGTAACTTGGCCGGAGGCAAGAACACCTTCGCCTGCTCCGAGTCCAGAATCAGACCCAGGTATTCCAGGCGCCAGAATGGTGTCAACGTCGACTTCTGCAGGTTGATCAGCCAGCCAAAGTCTTAACGAGGCCATGGCGATAGCCACGTTCTCCAGGGCCAAAGCAGACTCCGCTCTCAGGAGTAAATCATCGAGGTATGCTACCACCGCAATGCCTCTCTGCCTCAATAGCGCCAGCACCAGGGCCACCAGCTTGGTGAACACCCAAGGAGCTGAGGCCATACAGAAGGGAAGTGCCACAAATTGGTAGTATAGATCTCCCACCGCAAAGCGCAGAAAGCGCTGGTGCCGGAGACAGATGGGAACATGGAGATACGCGTCCCTGATATCCAGAGACGCCATGAAGTCCCCTTGGTGCAGGGCGGCCACGGCCGAACAGAAAGATTCCATTCTGAATTTTCGCGCCCTCACAAAGTGGTTTAGCACTTTTAGGTCCAGAACTGGCCTGACTCCACCCTTTTTGGGTACCACAAAAAGATTTGAATAGAAGCCGCGGAACCTTTCCAGTGGAGGTACCAGCACAATTACCCCTTGTTCGGAGAACGTCTGAACAGCGTCTAGGAGCCTCCCGACGCCCCTGAGGGAGTCTCGAGTTCGATGGGAAGAGCCTGTCTGGGGGTAGAGTGCTGAACTCTATCCTGTACCCGGAGGACACCACTTCCTGCACCCACCGGTCGGAAATGCGGGCAGTCCACCTGTCTACGAACCCCAGAAGCCGGCCCCCCACCTGAGAATCGGGTGGGGGCAACCCATCATGCGGAGGAGGACTTATCCTCTGCCTTTTCGCTCTTGCGCTGCCAGGGTCGTTTGCCGGACCCCGAGGCAGACTTGCCGGGCCTTGAGCCCTTGGCCGCTGCACCGGGCGCACAAAAAAAAAAAAAAAAAAAAAAAAAAAAAAAAAAAAAAAAACACACCTCTTCTGACCCGAAGAAGCAGGACCCTGCTTACGGCAGAACTCCCGCTGCCTGGGCTCCGGGAGAAAAGAAGTCTTCCCTCCAGTGAAATCCTTAACGATTTCATCCAATTGTGCCCCCAAAGAGCCGACCACCCTGAAAGGGAGGAACCGCGAGGCCCTTCTTCGACGCGTGGTCACCCGACCAACAGCGTAACCACAGCACCCGTCTGATAATGACTGCGAAAACAGACATCTTAGACAGCATGGGAAGCAGGTCCAAAGCTGCTTCACGCAGGTACTGAACTCCCTCTAGCAGATGGTCTGCTCGCTGCGACGCCTCAAGCGGCCTCCCGCAGCCCAAGTCGTTTTGCAACTCAGTCGCACACTCGGTAAGAGATTGCGCCGCCATAGCTGGCGACAGAGCCAGTCCCATGGCCGATCCTGCCAACAAGAAAAGCGCTTTGGACACTGCCTCTGTCTGCCTATCGGCCGGATTCTTAAAGGAAGGGAACCCCCCCCAAGGGAATGGTCATTGCCTTATTCAGGCGAGCCACAGGAGGGTCCACTGCGGGGGGATGCCCACTTCTTCACAAAATTATCCTCAAACGGGTAGCATATAGCGAAGCTTTTGGGCAGGGCAAAAGGAATTCTGCGGACGCCGCCATTCCTTATAGACCAAATGGTCAAAAAAATTGATCATAAGGGTAGGCCCTAGGGGACCTGGGTGGCCTAGCCGACCCACAAACATATGCAGTCTCCTGCGATTCCCCTGCTTGGTCCAGTCGCAAAGACGCACGCATATCAGCGATCAGCGCTGTCACCAGCGCCTTCTCGCGCGCAACCGATGCCCCCCTGGTCGTCCGAGAGCCCCGCTCACCCTCTGAGAGCTCCACGGGGGTCCCCGTGACCACCGAGGCCACTTCCGGCTCAGACTCTTCCCCCGATGAAGGTGGGGGGGTGGACGTTTTTTTAGGGGCCCCCTTAGCCCGGCTCGGCACCTCCCGGGGAAAAATTCCCTAACGCAGGTTGCGCTTCCGCTGGCTCCTCCTTGGAAGGACCTGCAGGTTCAGCAGCCATTGCGCCCCTGTACAATGACAGGAGGAAAGGCCCTGACAAAGCAGCTCCACAGATCAACCAGGGGGGAAACCCAGGAGGACTGCACCCACCACTACCAGCACCCCAGGGAGAGCCCAGCTATACTTGCTGCTCATTGCCTCTCAAAGAGCTGCGTCCCAGTAGGAGTGCTAGTGACCACCAGTCAGAGAGCCTGCGCCGCCTGTGCCATCCACGCTGTCCCAGGGTGAAGGAGGAAGCGCTGGCTAACACTTCCTGCCCAGACCAATTTTCAGTTTTCAGTGCTGTTGCGATTTGAATGAGAATTGCGCGGTCGTGCGACGTTGTACCCAAACAAAATTTTTATCATTTTGTTCCCACAAATAGAACTTTCTTTTGGTGGTATTTGATCACCCCTGCGGTTTTTATTTTTTGCGATATAACAAAAAAAAAAAAAAAAAAAAAAAAAAAAAAAAAAAACACATTTTTCTTTGTTTCTGTCATAAAAATTTGTATAAAGTACATTTTCTCCTTCACTGACGGGCACTGATGTGGCTACACTGATGGGCACTGATGAGGCAGTACAGATTGGCACTGATAAGGTTGCACTGATGGGGCAAATATGCAGCACTGATGGGCGGCACTGACAAGCAACACTGACAGGCACTGATGGACACTCCTAGGCGGCACTGATAAGTGGCACTGGGCACTGATAGGTGGGCACAGGTGCAACAAGAACTGTTAGGGATGGCACTGGCAGGCATCATACATGGGCACAGTGCCATCCCTACAGTGCATAATATTGCCCTTACCTGGTGGTCTAGTGGAGGCTCCCTGGTGGTCCTGGGCGGCCTCTGTGCGCCTTCCCTGGTGGTCCTGGGTGGCCTCATTGTGATGCCTGGGAGGGGGGGGCTCCCTGGTGGTCCTGATCCGGCTACCTGGTGGTCCAGTAGGGGTGATCCTGAGGGTGGCTGCGCTGATAAACGTTCAGCGCAGCCCCCCCCCCGTCAGGAGAGCAGCCGATGGGCTCTCCGCTGGAAAAGCCAATAAACGGCTCTTCCTATTTACACTGATCAGCCGTGATTGGTCACGGCTGATCACATGGTAAAAGGCTTCGGATCGAAGCCTTTTACCTTGGTCGGTAATGCGGTGGGTCAGACTGACCCACGGCACCACCGATCGCTGCGATGCGCGCCCCCAGGGCCGCGCGATCGTGGATTATCCTGAGGACATCAATAGACGTCCAGTCAGGATAATGACCCACCCGCTGGGACGTCATTTGTCAATGCGCCGGGCGGGAAGTGGTTAAAGAAATAAAAAAAAAAAAAAAAAAAAAAACACAGCTTACTAGCAGGATCACCAAGTGTAAATAAGGCTTCAAAAAGGTTACAAAAGAAACGCTAGCCTACCTTTTGATCGGTTTAACCACTTCAGCACCGGAAGGATTTCACACTTTAGGGCCAGAGCACTTTTTGCAATTCGGCACTGCGTCGCTTTAAGTCACAATTGCGTGGTCGTGCGACATTGTGCCCAAGCAAAATATGCGTCCTTTTTTTCCCCACAGAGCTTACTTTTGGTGGTTTTTGATCCCCTTTGCGTCATTTCTGATCACCGCTATAAACAAAAGAAGAGCGACAATTTTGCAAAAAAAAAAAAAAAAAAAAAACCAGCAGTCAGCATTGATTGGTTTGGGCAAACGTTGCTGCGTTTACGGATGATGAGAATTCATTTCTGGGTTTTTATTTATTTATTTTTTACTAGTAATGGCGGCGATCTGCAATTTTTTATCCGTACTGCGATATTGCAGCGGACATGTCGGACCATTTTGACACTCTTTTGGGACCATTGGCATTTATACAGCGATCAGTGCTATAAAAATGCACTGATTACTGTGTAAATTACATTGGCAGTGAAGGGGTTAACCTGAAGGGGC
Source organism: Glandirana rugosa (assembly GCA_018402905.1). Taxonomy (NCBI): domain Eukaryota; kingdom Metazoa; phylum Chordata; class Amphibia; order Anura; family Ranidae; genus Glandirana; species Glandirana rugosa. The sequence continues at coordinate 21,128 of BLSH010187656.1, read as the reverse complement.
GTTCTAAGGGTTAAATGTGTTCCCTGGGTGTGTTCTAACTGTATGTGGGCTGAGCTGGCAGGAGGAGGAGAGTGATCACCACTTCCATATATAGGAAGCCTGTGTTCATCGCCCTTCCCCCTCTGTCAGAACGGTGATCCGCGTTTACTTACATTCTTTCACTGGGGGGGGGGGCCCATTGCGGGTAGCCGGCGGAGAGCGAGTCCGCCCCACCCACTCCCTGGCTCCGCCGGAAAACACAGTGAGCATGCCTCCGGCGGCGCACACGTGCATGCTCACAGTGTGGGATCTTGTAGCCGCCGTCATGTGATGGCGGTTTGCAATATTGTGCCATCTAGTCGCCATCAGACTGCGGTCAGCAAGTGGTTAAACACGAACTTTCATAGCTAATGTTAAACGAGCGCTTAACGGCGATTCTCCAAGACAAAATTAAACAATTTGAGAAGGTTTGGGATCCATGGGATACATATCTGTCTAGAGATCCCAGAGCTACACTTGACTAGTGGGGACTCGGGAAGGCGACGGTTGGGGCTGGAGGCCCTAGTACTTATTAAGGATTGATTCACTATTTTCTCCTTTTTCCTATTTTTTCTTCCAGTATCTTTTGATTCTTAGAAATGAATGCTGGTCATGCGCTCACACGGATGGCGAGTGGATTACTTCTGATAAGCTATTATATTTCATTGGAGTTACGCGATGCCATAAAGATATGCACCCAGTATCTTGATGTATGGGTAAAAGGAAAGATAAACTGTTCTCCTTTTGAATTTGCTTTTTGTACTGCTCTTTTTCTATGAAAACTCAATAAAAATATTGAAACAAAAAAGGTTACAAAAGAAAATGAATGCAGCCACCACATTTAAGAATTGGTACATTTTGGTAAGCTGCAATCTAATCGTGTGTGTTACCACTTTAAGGGGTGGGGGGGGGTTAGTTCAATGCTTTTAGTTCAGTAAAGCAGTGTTTCTCAACCTTTTATGGTGAAGTACCCCTGCAGATATAAAAAAAATTCCTAAGGGGGGGGGCGTGTCCGGACCTGCAAGGAGATAGACGTGCCTGAAAGGAGCTCCCGGCACCTTTGATGTTATCCAGCACCATCTCCGCTTCCAGAGCCTCGGTGAGACACTTTCTACACCCCTATAGACTCCTCCACCCTCCCTCCAGGCCCTGGGCTATATATCCCCGTCATCTGGCCACGGATCCGGGACTGCCACACTGCCGGATTGGGCCTGTGCTTCCCGGCCTGGCCGTCATAGCTTGGGCCTCATCCGGTCTTTCGGGACAAAATACCGGATCATCCTCTAGCCCCGGACCACAATAAGTCTACCCTGTGTGCCCCCGATCGGCAAACAACGCATTGAGACGTGGAGAGCCGGCCGCGAGTACTCAGGAAAGTCCGCGGCTTCGGCCTATAGATCGCGGCGGCCATCTTGGTACACCCGGCAAACGAAATAACACTATCCCCAGCCGCATCTACCTGAGAATCTTCTCATTCCGAGCACATCTGCCTCCTACACTACAGGCAGTGTATAGCAGAACACAATAGGACCTTGATTCAACAACACAAGACGATATGTGACGGACATCACATCCTCCGTCCACACGAGCCTTACTCTTCTAAGAGTCCATCTACGCCGACCCCTATCACAATAAAGCAAACGGCCCACATGGTTCTACCGGCGGCGCT
>BLSH010187630.1:3398-29042 GCA_018402905.1 Glandirana rugosa | reverse complement strand
AGTTAAAACCTCCGGTACCTTACGGGTCTATCGTGTTGGGGGGGTTTACTGGGGTAAAACCTTTCATCTGTGGGGTTCGATAAACGACTCTCCGTACAACTCAGGTACCTTATAATGAGGAGTAAAATCACCTTTTTACGCACTTAGAAAGCCTGGAGGCGGTGATTGGTTTTTGGGGTTCTGTACGCGGCTAGACTGCCAGAAAGTCTCACATATGTGGTATCCCTACATTCAGAAGAAGCAGCAGAATGTATTTTGGGGTGTAATTTCACATATACCCATGGCATGTTCAAGTAATTTATCATTTAGTGAGAACTTTGTGAAAAAAAAAAATACATTGTCATTTCCCCGAAAATTGTGTCAAAATATAAAATATTCCATGGACTCAACATGCCTCTCAGCAAATAGCTTGGGGTGTCTACTTTCCAAAATGGGGTCATTTGGGGGGGTTGTGCTATCTGGGCATTCCATGGCCTCCAAAATTGAGATAGGTAGTGTGGGGTGAATGCATACATTTTTGCCCTTAGAAATCCTGAAGGAGGTGATTGGTTTTTGGGGTCCCGTATGCCGATAGGCTCCCAATATGTCTCACACATGTGGTATCCCAGTACTCAGGAGAAGCAGCAGAATGTATTTTGGGGTGTAATTCCACACATACCCATGGCATATGTGAGCAATATATCATTTCAGTAACAACTTTGTGTCTTTTTTTTTTTTTTGGGTCATTTTTCAATCACTTATGACAAACAAATAAAATATTCACTGTCCTCAGCATGCCTCTCAGCAAATTCCTTGGGGTGTCTACTTTCCAAAATGGGGTCATTTGGGGTTTTTTTTTACTGCCCCTCCATTTTAGCACCTCAAGAAATGTGATAGGCAGTCATAAAATAAAAGCTACGGAAATTCCAGAAAATGTACCCTAGTTTGTAGGCGCTATAAATTTTGCGCACAGCAATAAATGTACGCCAATTGGCTTTTTTGTTACCCGAGACATGTGACTGAATGCATTTTGGCAAAAATTTATGACTAAAATTTAGTTTATTGTATTTTTGTAATAACATAAAGTTGAAAATATCAATTTTTTTCAAAATTTCCGTTCCTTTTTTGTTTATATCACAAAAAATAAAAAACGCAGTGGTGAACAAATACCACCAAAAGAAAGCTCTATTTGTGGGAAAAAAAGGACGTAAATTTCGTTTGGGTACTGCATTGCATGACCGCACAATTACCATTTGAAGTGGCGCAGTGCCAAATTGAAAAAAGTGCTCCGGTCCTAAAGCTGGAAATCCTTCCGGGGCTGAAGTGGTTAAAGGAGAAAAATTATTATTCAAATTACATTTTTTTTTCCTTAATTGCATTGAAGTGTAAATATGAGGTTTGAGGTCTTTTTGACCACAGATCTCATATTAAAGAGGTCCTGGCATGCTTTTTTCTATTACAAAGAATTTTTACATTTCTTGTAATAGGAATAAAAGTGATCAAAAATTGTATTATTAAAAGAATGGTGTAAAAATAAAAAGTAAAATAAATAAGAAAATTTTTTTTTTTTTTTAAAGCGCCCCGTCCCCGCCGAGCTTGTGCGCAGAGGCAAATGCATATATAAGCCCCGCCCACATATGAAAACGGTGTTCAAACCACACATGTGAGGTGTCGCCGCGATCGGCAGAGCAAGAGCAATCATTTTCGCTCTAGGCCTCCTCTGTAACCCAAAACTGTTAACTTGTAGGACATTTTAAACGTCGCCGATGGAGATTTTTAAGTGCCAAAGTTTGTTGCTATTCCACGAGGAGGCGCAATTTTGAAGCATGACATGTTGGGTATCATTATCTTTCACAATATGGAAAAAATTGGGCTAACTTTACTGTTGTCTTATTTTTTAACTAAAAAAGTGATTTTTTTTCCAAAAAAGAACGCGCTTGTAAGACCGCTGCACAAATACGGTGTGACAAAGTATTGTAACAACCGCCATTTTAGGGTGTTAGAAAAAAATATATAATTTTCGGGGGTTCTAAGTAATTTTATAGCAAAAGAAAAATGATTTTAACTTGTAAACACCGAATCTCAAAAAGAGGCTCGGTTGTGAAGTGGTTAAGTCTGCCAGCTCATTTACCCCTGACTTGTATTGATCATCCTGGAGCTGTGAGCGCTGTTCCATGTGCTGTAATTGATTTTGCACTGGCGCCTTCATTAAAACCTCGTACACACGATGCGACGGTCATACGACCGGGCGTCCAAAATCGTATGTTGGCTGTTGTGTCTCGCATACTGATGTGCACTAAGCGATCGTATGACCAAGCCTAATGTAGTGATGTGTTACGAGCGTATAAAGAGGAAGTTCAGATGAATGTGATTTGTGAATTTGGAACGTAGGTTTCCCAGAACGGAGACTTACGGGCCTTCCTGACTTCTGAGCATGTGTGTTTTGCACAGTACAACTTTGTTGGACCAACTTCTCTGTACACAGGGTACAACGGTCGTACGACCGCTTGTACAACCCAAGTTTTCTAGTCTGCTCATCCAACTCCTGTTGTACGACCGTCGGCTGTTCTAATCGCGCATACGACCGGTCGGCTGATCGTACAACAAGCTGTTGTATGACCGTTTTCATAAACACCACACTGGGTGCCACTCCTGTCAGCTAAGAACAGGAAACTGAGGCTACAATTCGCACAGAATCACCAACATTGGACAATAGAAGATTGGAAAAACGTTGCCTGGTCTGAGGAGTCAGGATTTTAGCTGCGACATTCAGATGGTGGGGTCAGAATTTGGCGCATGGATCGATCCTCCCTTGTATCACCGGTCCAGGCTGGTGGTGTAATGGTGTGGGGGGTATTTTCCTGGCACACTTTGGGCCCTTTAGTACCAATTGAGCATTGTTTAACTGTATCCCGACCGCCTCGTGTACATTTACTGCTGCAAAGTGGCACGATCCCAGGAATTGCCATCTATAAACAGCGGCTCGCTTGTGCATGGCTAGCTCTCGTGCCCGCCGCACTCTCCAGTAGTATGGCTGTGGGTCCGGCGAACTCGGGTGTCTGTTGGATACCCGCGATTGCCTGGCAGAGATGGAAAACCGGGGAACCTCCAATGTAAACACGGCGGTTCCCCGCTCTGTCAGGTGGCATGTAAGAGATCTACTGATCCCTGTCACTGGAATCAGTTAGATCTCTTATGCCCCTGGCAGCCCAGCCCAGCCCCCCCCACAGTTAGAACACGCCTAGGGAACACAGTGAACCCCTAGATCGCCCCCTGCAGGTTAACCCCTTCACTGCCAATGACATTCACACAGTAATCAGTGGACATTTACATTTCTGATCGCTGTATAAAAGTCATTGGTCCCAAAAAAGTGCCAAAAATGTCTGACATGTCTGCTGCAATATCGCAGTCCCGATAAAAATCGCAGATCGCTGCGATTATTAGTAAAAAAAAAAAAAGGTAGTAAAAACGCCATAAATTAATTCTCATGGTTTGTAGATGTGGCAACTTTTGCGCAAACCATTCAGTAAACGCTGATCGTGATTTTTTTTTTTTACCACAAATTTGAGGAAGAATATATATTGGCAAAAACTGATGAATAAATTTAGTTTTTTTAATATTTTTTTCGCTCTTTTTTGTTAATAGCGGTGATCAGAAGTGACGGAGAGTGGATCAAATGCCACCAAAAGAAAGCTCTATTTGTGGGAAAAAAGGGCGTCAATTTTGTTTGGGTACAACGTCGCACGACCGCGCAATTGTCAGTTAAAGCGACGCAGTGTTGAATCGCAAAAAAGTGCTCTGGTCCAACAGTGGGAAATCCTTCAGGTCCTTAAATGGTTAAACAGATGTTTAATGATTTCAATACCGGGCACTTTTACCCCCTTCCTGCCCAGGACAATTTTCAGCTTTAAGCGATGTCACACTTTGAACGACAATTGCGCGGTCGTGATACACTGCACTCATATGAAATTTTAATCATTTTTTTTTCCACACAAATAGCTTTCTTTTCGTGGTATTTAATCACCACTGGGTTTTTTTTTTTTTTTGCTAAATAAATGAAAAAAACAACAGAAAGGTTTGAAAAAAAAAAAAAAAAAAGTGTTTTTATTTGTTTCTGTTATACTGGTGTATTATTTAATCTGTAGGAAAGTGACCACAAAGTATGGGATATATCTGATAATTGATCAATCCTGATGTACTGACCTCATTTCTTGAGGCCCGAAAATGCCAGGACAGTACAAATACCCCAAATTACGCCTTTTTGGAAAGTAGACAAAGTATTTAGTAAGGGGCATGGCAGGTTTTTTGAAGTTGTATTTTTTTTTGTCACAATTACCGTATTTAGAAAATGAAGAAGTAAAAATAATAATAAAAAAATCAAAATATATATATTTTTTTACATACTGGCACCAGTGCAGTACAGCGTCATCATATAACGTGTGTGGCGGTGATTAGGGACACTGACTGGTGACTGTATGAAAAAAAAAATGTATTTTGTTATTATAGTATTTCTGTACTACTCTGGGGAAGTGATCGGGATTTTTTTTTTTCTTACACATTATGATTGCATATACCAATGAATTTCAATGGTATAAGCAATCATTTCTACTGAATGAAACTGGTTAATTCAGTGTCTTTTGTTGTGATTAGCTGTGATTGGTCGAAGCTAATCACATGGTACAGATGGGCTGTGATTGGCCCTGTCTGTACCATGTGTTCACTGTGACCAATCACAGCTAGCAACACAACTGTATACAATGGATGGCATGAAAGGAAGCCAGCCATTGTTTATTGGTCACAGCGATCACATGATACTGGCAGTGGGCCGAGGCAATGATCAGTCAGACTTCTCCAGACAGTAGATGGGTGTACCCAGGTCCAGCCACGGCCCGCTGACTTCCCCATTAGCCTGTCTGGGGAACACAGGGAAAATTAGGTGGGCATGAGGTCAAGGGACGAGGCGGCCACAGCTGGGGAGGCACCGGGCACAGCTGGGGAGGCAGAGGTGCTGGGCATGAGGTCAGTGGAGGAGGTGGCGGGAGGAGGTGGTGGCGCCGGGCAGGAGGTCGACAGAGGAGGCGGGTATAGCTGGGGAGGCAGAGATATAGCTGCATTCTGGTGAGTCCACAGTCTGATCCTGTCACCTGCGCACCCCTAGGGTACAATAATTGGCCAACAACGGTCGTCCAACAGCCTGTTGTCCGGTGTTCCGACCGTTAGTACACACGATCCAACAGCCAATTTCCAATTATTGTCCAACAGAAGTTGGCTGACAAGACTAGAAAACTTTTGTTGGCCAACAAGGAGTTGTCCAATTGTTGGTTCGTGTGTACAGAAGCTGGCCCTACAAAAAGTTGGAAGTGCAAACAGGCATGCTCGGAATCCAGGAAGTGTTCGGTCGTGTAAACCTGTGTTCGTAATTCACAAATCACATTCACCTAAACTTACTCTTTATACGCTCGTAACACGTCACTATGTTCGGCTTTGTTGGCCGATTCCTTGACTACCGTTAGTATGCTAGACAAAACTGCCAACAGCCAATTTGGACAAAAGTTGGACGCTCGGTTGTCCAACAATCAGCGCATGTACGAGGCTTTAGTCTTGCCTAGGGCGCAAAATAGTTAAGCAGCAGCCCTGCCTGGGTCCCACTGGTTTCTGCCAGTTCTGTGTTGATGGTACTGCTGGTCATCCTCCAATATTGAAGGGAAGTCAGCATGATGTGTCTTATCTGCTGCATTAAGACTCCTTGGCCAACTGCTGCGTCTACACTCCTCAACATTGACCGTTTCTTTGTGCTTCAACAGAGCTTGAACAGCACATGCTGAAACCCCAGTCTGCTTTGAAATCTTTGCCTGGGAAAGACCTTGCTGATGCCGTATAACTACCTTGTGTATTGTTGCTGTGGTCCGTCTTGCCATGGTACATGGCCTGCGACATAAAATGGTCTTCTACAACATCACCATAGTAGCAGTTTGGCTGTTCCTCACCCAGTTTTAAGCCTCCTACATAGCTGTTTCAGTTAATAACTGTGCTTCAACCTACATATGAAACTGATAATCATTTGCACCTACTTGGTATAACTGTTTAATCATACACCTGACTCTAATGCTACAAATACCCTGACTGTGCAAGTGTACAAAGTGTGCAAGTGTAAGAACGGATGCTGGTTTGAAGCCAAAGGATAAAAAAAGCACTCTTACTTTATCACATTTCTTCACAACTGCCTAAAACTTTTGTACAGTACTGTATATATTTTTTATTGTACACACTGGTTACTATACTTGCTTGTGATTAATCATATTTTTAATAATACATAGCAGTCTCCAAACGTTCTAAACAAAGGGCAGTTTACTGTCCTTCAGACTTTAGGAGGGCTGGGCTGTGGCCAGTGAGAGTAGAAAATGCCCCAACATCAGTGGGAGTAAAAAAAATTACATAGTGCCTGTGGTCAGTAGGAGGGGGATTAGTGCCCCATATTTGTTATTAGTGGAAGGAATGTTGTCCCATTGTTGGATTCCAGGGGCAGGAATAATGCCCTATTGTTGGGTGTTAGGGGAAAGAATAGTGCCCCATTGTCGGGTGTCAGGGGGAGGAATAGTGCCCCATTGCTGGGTGTCAGCGGGATGAATAGTGCCCCATTGCTGGGTGTCAGCGGGATGAATAGTGCCCCATTGTTGGGTGTCAGTGGAAGAAATAGTATCCCATTGTTGGTGTCATTGCGAAGAATAGAGCCCCATTGTTGATGTCAGTGGTAGGAATAATGCATAGTGCCCCATTGTTGGTATCAGTGGTAGGAATAGTGCCCCATTGTTGGTGTCATTGGGAAAAATAGTGCTCCATTGTTGGGTGTCAGTGGAAGGAATAGTGTCCAATCATGTCAATTGGAGGAATTTCACTTCACTGTTAAAAAAAAAAAAAAAAAAACACCAGCCAAAATGTTTTGTAAGGACCAACTCCAGGCTTTGTGCCTCATCCTTTTTTCATTCGTCTCTCTCATGGTGCAACCTTGCAGTTTCTTTGCTTTTTTTTATATTTGCCCTTTCCAGAAGTCTTCAGGCTGCTCATGTGACATAGCAGGGCCCTCTAGCATAGGCCATACGGCACTCCCCCAGGGTGTATAGGCCATACGACACTCCCCCAGAATGTATAGGCTATAAGGCACTGCCCCAGGGTGTATAGGCCATACGGCACTGCCCCAGGGTGTATTGGACATATGGCAATGACCCGGAATGTATAGGCCATACGGCACTCCCCCAGAATGTATAGGCCATACGGCACTGCCCCAGACTGTATAGGCCATACGGCACTGCCCCAGACTGTATAGGCCATACGGCACTGCCCCAGAATGTATAGGCCACACGGCACTCCCCAAGGGTGTATAGGCCATACGGCACTCCCCAAGGGTGTATAGGCCATACGGCACTCCCCAAGGGTGTATAGGCCATACGGCACTCCCCAAGGGTGTATAGGCCATACGGCACTCCCCCAGAATGTATAGGCCACACAGCACTTCCCCCAGGTTGTAAAAGTTGTTTAATATTACAGTGCATCTCCACTCTAAACCCGCTAAAAATTTCACATCACTCCATTTCTGGCTGACAACATTGCAGGGGAAATTCCCCCTAACCATGTACAGAAGAAGATTCACAAAACTGACAGAGAAAAAGAAGCACCGACAACAGACTGAATACTACACATTTATTTACAACTAATATTTTTTATACAGATATAAAATGATCTATTTTAGATAGCTTTGCTTTTTTTTTTCTTTACATAACTCTATACAAAGCAGTCATAACAAAAATGAAATCTTGGTGCCCAGCAGGCTTAGGGCTCGTACTTATGGATGCTTCTAGGGGAGTCCCGAATGATTCCATGCCTTCTGCTGCCAGGTTCAATATGCAAAAGCTGTACATTGTACAACTGTTCACAATGGTGAATGTAGCAGTCAATACCCAGCGATGCTTTGCTCAGTGTCGTATGCAAATCTGAACAAAGAACAATTGCCATCATGCACTGAGAATTATAGCTGGCAATGGGTATGAAGCTGGATGGGCTTACCAGTCAAGGTGTTGCGTTATGGTGGGCAGGACTGACCAGGGGCCTCCTGGCATATCAAACTCTACTAGGTTAGTGTGTGGGACAGACCAGAAGTCAAACCGCACACACAGATAAGACCCTACTATTATGGCTTTTTACCAGTTTATATCTTTTCTAGCAAATCACAGCTTCTGAGGAACAACAAGCCCCTGTGAGCAATTCTGGGACTTGTAGTTCTAGCTGACTGCTTGTGGATCGTCCAAGCCTGCTGACGCTTGTTTGCTTATATTAACATATCGGTCTTAATACTAAACTTCCTTTACAAACCCAACAAAAAAATTTTCGGAAAAATTCCTGATTTCTTTTCTCAGATGCAGTTCAACCTGAGAGCAAAAAAACATAGTCAGGTTAGTGAAGGGTTAAGAGCGTCACAATGACATCCCCTCTGAGAGTGCGTTCTGACAGGTAAACCATACGTGGGCTATACATATATATATATACAGATGGGGGCCAATGTGTGAGGGAAGGCAACGGATTTTCAAAATGGTGGATGGGCTTATTCACGTGTCATTTTTCCCCATTTTTTATTTTAGAGGGGGGTAGGAGATGAAGATTTATTGGTCTTTCAGTATTTTGGTACTTTGGTGTAATCTTCATGTTGAATCTTTCGGCAGAGGCACATGAAAAGGACCAATCCCATGAGCTGCAGGGAAGGAAAAAAAAAAAGCAGGATTAGACTCAAACCCCAAATAAAACCATTACAAAAAAGGTTACACTATGTGAAATGCAACAAATGCATACATAAGGCTCAATTCACAAAGGTTTACACAGGGAAAATACACTTATTTCCAGGCTTCAAATCTTACTGGAGCCAGCTGAAAACGGTCATTTTTTTTTTTTAATTAACCCCTTCATGGTGGAGGGTAAAATAAATTCATAATGCCTACTGGCAATCATCTCATGCTGAAAATCTGACATGCTGGTCACAAAATATACCACCTGCCCTGCGCAAATTAAATGCCCCACAAACAGTGTTGCCAACCGCCAGTAAATTTACTGACAATTTGTAAAAATCAGTGATTTTTACAACTGTCTATAAATATCAGGGTCTGATAATTTGTCATGCTGTGCTGACTTTTTAAGTGTAAACCAGGCAAACTACTTGATATGGGTATTGTCAGTGTTTCCATGTTGTGCTTAAATATCAATTGTCTTAGTTTTTAATAGGAGTTCAGTTATTTTTCAGGTTGCCAGTAAAAAATGTGCTCTGCCAGTAAATTTGCCATGTTTTGCCAGTAAAAAACACTGCGTGAGGTTGGCAACACTGCCCACAAATCCACTTCCATACTCCCCTATGATATAACAACCACCTCCCAAAACTACTTACTATTCAAGACCCCACTGTCTGGATCTCTAGGGGCATATTGTACATACACAAGATTATGACTGAAACGGGACCCAAAACCTTTCAAGCCCTTAACCACTTCCTTACTGGGCACTTAAACCCCCCTCCTGCCCAGACCAATTTTCAGTTTTCAGCGCTGTCGCTCTTTGAATGACAATTGCGCGGTCGTGCGACGTTGTACCCAAACAAAATTTGCGTCCTTTTTTTCCCACAAATAGAGCTTTCTTTTGGTGGTATTTGATCACCGCTGCGTCATTTCTGATCGCCGCTATAAACAAAAAAAGAGCGACAATTTTGAAAAAAAAAAACAATATTTTTTACTTTTTGCTATAATAAATATCAAAAAATAAAAACACAAATTTATTCATCAGTTTTGGCCGATATATATTCTTCTACATATTGTTGGTAAATAAAAAAAAAAAAAAAAAAAATTGCAATCGGCGTTTATTGATTGGTAAGTTATAGCGCCTACAAACTATGGATTTATAACGTTTTTATTATTATTTTTTTTTTTACTGGTAATGGCGGAGATCTGCAATTTTTATCGGTACTGCGATATCGGGGCGGACATGTCGGACGTTTTTGACACTTTTTTGGGACCAATGACATTTATACAGCGATCAGAAATTTAAATGTCCACTGATTACTGTATAAATGTCATTGGCAGGGAAGGATTTAACCTGCAGGGGCAGTGAAGGGGTTAACTATGTTCCCTGGGTGTGTTCTAACTGTGGGGGGACGGGGTTGACAGGGGCATAACAGATCTAACTGATCCCAGTGACCGGGATCAGTAGATCTGGCATGCCCCCTCACAGAACGGGGAACCGCCGTGTTTACTTCGGCGGTTCCCCGTTCCTCCTCTCTGTAAGGAGATTGCGGGTCTCCGGCGGACATCGGGAGCGCACCCAGCACGAGCCAAATGGGAGGACGGCATTTTAGAGCCACGCTGTAGCCGTCATTCGGCTATTGCGCGGATAGGAGGAGGTTAAGGAAGAATTCTCACTTCCCAATTGCCTCCTGTTAAGGTTCTTTCAACTCGGGCACGCACTGAATACCCAATTACGAAGTGCAACAATTTCGCTGGATACCCCCCCATCATCAATGTTATCCTTGGTGCTGACCCTGACAAATGAATTTCTACGTTATACTCAATCCTACGACTTCCCCAGTCCCCGGCCCTGGCCTATAAAGCCAAAACTAGATGGGAAGCTGAAATGGGGGCCATAGAGGACGATGACTGGCAGGATATTCTTGCCAATGTTAAACTAACATCACCCAAGGTATCAGATAGACTGACACAACTATACATAGTCCACCAAAAGTATCTCAACACCACAACTCTCCCACTTCCAACCTACGCGCAGTATGCTGTGTCCAATGTGTAACGCGGCTAGGGGTTCCTTTATCCATCTTATCTGGGCGTGTCCACATATGCAAGACTAATGGATACACGTAATCCAATTCCTACATGTTGTGATGGGCTCCCCAGCGGTCCTTGACCTCAAGTTGTGCTTACTGGGTCTCCAACCGGACTCAGAGTTAGACAGATCCCTTGCCACATTCTTACATGAGATGCTGTTTAGTGTGAGGAAAATTATAGCGCGGGGCTGGATGCAGGCCATGCCTCCTACAGTACAGCAACGGAAACAAGAAGTGAATAGCACCCTCCCCTATAAAAATCTGATATATGTGAATAGAGGATGTCCCTTGAAGTTCTCTAAAGTATGGGATAGATGGATGTCAGAGGGAGAAACCTGCAATTAACTCTACCTAGGCTACGAAATGTAGCACTCACTACGGGGCTGTAAATGGAGATGTGCCTAGGATTCGCAAGAAATGTAAACCATACCTACATTCCGAAATGCTGATATGTAACCCTGTACCTGAGATCTTGCATACTTGTGACCACATTGATTTTGTACGTCTTGCCTGTGCTGCTGACGAATTGTACCATGTACGTTGTTCTTTTTTCTATTTCTCAATAAACCTGCTTTTGATTAAAAAAAAAAAAAAACAACACACTACTCCTTTCTGTATAAGGACCCATTCACACTAGGCACTGCATGCGAATCGCATGGGAATGCTGTATGGTTTCTGTGCGCTTCACATGCTGAACGACTTTTTTGAACATTGCGTAAATTACATCACACTTTTGTACCATGCAATCCAGTGCAGGCCAATGTAGGCAGACGCAATGTGCTTGCGACCTGTGTTTGGGATTTCAATAACTTGAACAGAGCTCCACAGCAGATCGCAAGGGCATTGCAATTAGAATGCGGTGCAGGAAGCCACGCCTGAACGCGGCTCTCCCGCACTGCATCATAGTGTGAACGGGCCCTAAAACCAAGGGGTTGTACTATACAGTTACTGGTAGATCTAAGGTCCCATTCGCACTGCTGCGATTGTCATGCGGCTTTGGACATAAGTTGAAGCCCATCGTTTGCAATAGCACCCATTCAGAACGGTGCAACTTAAAGTTGCAGCGATTTTGAAAAGGTGCCTGCAGTACTTTGGTCCAGTGAATGTAAAGTCAGATCAAAGTTGCACCAAAAGTTGCGCTGGAAATCATGCGACTTCGGGGACATGTGAATGGAGCCTAAGGGTTCATGTCAATGGGCGTTTTCCTGCATTTCACATCAAACTTAGGTTAGTTAAACCCCATAGACTTCAAGGTGATTGTAAAGTCTTTTTTTTTTTTTTTTTTTAAATAAAGAAATGGTTATATATAATTACCTCATCTGTGAGATTGTTTTGCACAGAGCAGCCCGGGTCCTCCTCTTCTCGGGTCCCTCTTTGGCTCTCCTGGCCCCTCCTTCTGGTGAGCGCCCCCTCAGCCAGCAGCTTGCTACAGGGGGCACCCGAGCCAAGTCAGAGCTCTGTGTATCCATTAAGATAAAAAACCTTCTGCCTTTACAACTCCTTTAACGCCTTCTTACTGGCAGGAGTAGGCCGTTTAAGTGATTATAACACTAGAAACGTCACAGTGATCACGAGTCTGTCCTACTGGCTCCTGATCTAGGTAGTCGGTGACCAGGAGCTGTTGGTGACAGTGCGGTTGCAGTGCTGGGGTGCACAACAGAGCGTGCAAAGAATCAGTATTACAATAGCAAAAATTAATTTGCGATTGTCACACAACTGGGTGGGCTTCAGGTGTAGTGCTCTGGACCCCTAGCCCACACTTTTTTTTAATCCTATTAGAGCATTTGGCTTAAAGAAAAATAAACACCCTCCAAATTGGAATCCATGCTTTCGGCGCCAATGCTCCCCTTATGGACGGAGCTGCCACTGAATACACCTATGATAAAAATCATAAACCCCTCATTTCTTTGTAAGTGGGCAAACTTACAGAATCTGCAGGGGATCAAATAATTATTTCCCCCATTGTAGCTGCATGCATTCTAATGGAAAATGCAGTGTTTGACAACAACACCCCCCCACCCATCAACACACACTGCAGACCAGACTGTAATTCTGACCGGAGTTTAACTTTCAGAAGTTGTCGGCAGTCAGTTCCCCCCACTGTCAGGTGCTGAAACGCGTGCAGCATGGGTTCACTTTCGGCTATTTTGGAAACATCATTGGCCTTACCTCGATAACAGCGACTCCCCCGCACACGCCCAGGATGATCCCCAGGTTGTCCTTCAGCCAGCTCTCCACTTCTCGCAGCCCTGAGAAAGAAAAGGAGACATTCAGACAGGGCAGGGTGTGGTCGCGTTTTGCTATCACGGTGTTCCGGAACACCGGCACGGCATTATGTAAAAGATCCTGGCACAGCTTTCCACCTACACAGATCAACAAAAACTTTTGGAATGTTTGGTGTAGCTGATAATTCTACAAGGTGGGGGAAGACCTTTGTCCAAAAGAACACAAAATAACAGCGCTGGGAGAGAAAAAAAAAAAAGATACAATCATGCTAAAGAGTTTCTTGTGCTTAAAGCCGTATTAAACCCAAAACCAAACATTAAGGCCAAAAAACTTGCTTTTAGAAGCGTTTTGCATTGGCGTTAATGCGCGTTTAGCCACCTCAACAAGCATTGCCCTCTCTTCTATTTCCACTCCCAAACCACATAACAGCTTAAAAACTCTGGATGTGGCTTAACCACTTACGGAGCGCCCACCGTAGTTTTATGTTGGCTGTTTGATGTTAAATACTGGGGTTATGCCAGCAGATAACTGCCACAACTCTGGTATGTTTTTAAAATCGCCCAATGATCTTAAAGGGGAAATTTAAAAAAAAAAAAAAAAAAAAAAAAGGAAGACAAATTTATTTTTTATTGCATTTTAGTGTAAATGTGAGATCTGAGGCCTTTTTTGACCCCAGATCTCACATTAAAGAGGTCCTGTCCTGCTTATTTCTATTACAAGGGATGTTTACATTCCTTGTTATAGGAATAAGTGACCCAAAACATTTTTAAATGGACGGTGTAAAAATTCAAAATAATAGGCAAAATAAATAAGAAAAACATTTTTTTTAAAGCACCCCGTCCCTCTGAGCGTGCACAGAAGCGAATGCATATGTAAGTCCCGCCCGCACATGTAAACGGTGTTCCAACCACGCAGGTGAGGTATCAATGCGATTGTTAGAGCAAGAGCAATAATTCTAGCACTCCTCTGTAACTCAAAAACTGGTTTACCTGTAGAAATTTTTAAACGTTGCCAATGGAGATTTTTAAGTGCCTACGCTTGTCGCCATTCCACGAGCGGGCACAATTTTGAAGCATGACATGCTGGGTATCAATTTACTCGGTGTAACATTATCTTTCACATAAAAAATTGGGCTAACTTTACTGTTGTCTAATTTTTTTTAATTGAAAAGTGTATTTTTTCCATAAAAAGAAAAAAAAAAAAAAAAACGTGCTTGTAAGACCGCTGCGCAAATACAGTGTGACAAAGTATTGCAACAGCTGTCATTTTATTTTCTAGGATATCAGAAAAAATACATAGAGATTTTATATATATATATCTATGAAATGTTTGGGGGTTCTAAGTAATTTTCTAGCAAAAAAAAAAAAAACAAACTTGATTTTAAAGAGGAAGTAAACTTCCTCTACATACCCCTGTAAATTAGAGGCATAATGGGCTACTGTGCATCGCATAGTAGCCCATTATGTGCCACTTACCTGCAAACAAAGCCAGCTGCGTTCAGTGCTGTCCCCTGTGCTGGCGGCATCCATCTTCTGCCCCACTTCCTATCGGGGCCTCGATCTCCGTTTCTGTGATTGGCCGGAGTCGCGTGACGTCACTCCCACGCATGCGTGCGGGAGCCGCCAGTCACAGCACGGTCTCAGTGGAGAAACAGCATGGAGGCCGTTTCTTCACTGCGCATGTGCCGAAATGACATCGGCACATGCAGAACACTGCATATCTCCTGAACCATGCAGGTTTGGGAGTTATGCAGGGCTTACCTGTAAGTTAAAGTGGTTGTCACAGGTTGACAACCACTTCAGCTTGTAAACAGATCTCAAAAAGAGGCTCGGTCTTTAACCACTTGACCACTGGGCACTTAAACCCCCTTAACAACCAGACCAATTTTCAGCTTTCAGTGCTCTCACATTTAATGACAATTCCTCAGTTATGCAACACTGTACCCATATGAAATTTTTGTCTTTTTTTTCACACAAATAGAGCTTTCTTTTGGTGGTATTTAATCACCACTGGGTTTTTTATTTTTTGCGCTATAATTAAAAAAAGACCTGAAATTTTGCAAAAAAAATAAATTTTTACTTCGTTTCTGTTATAAAATTTTGCAAATTATTAATTTTTCTTCATACATTTTGGCCAAAATTTATACTGCTACATATCTTTGGAAAAAAAGAAAAAAAAAAAACAAATACAAATTAGTGTTTATTATTTGGTCTTTGTGAAGGTTATAGAGTCTACAAGCTATGGTGCCAAGCACTGAATATTGATCACACCTGATGTACTGACGGCCTATCTCAGTTCTTTAGACCCTAACAAGCCAGGAAAGTACAAATACCCCCCAAATTGCACCTTTTTGGAAAGTAGACATTCCAAGGTATTTAGTAAGAGGCATGGTGAATTTTTTGAAGTTGTCATTTTTGCCCACAATTCTTTGAAAAATTAATATTTTTTTTTATTTTTTTTTCACACAATTGTCCTCTGTTAAGAGGTTATTTCTCACACCCAGCATATGCAAACCACAAATTACACCCCAAAACACATTCAACTACTCCTCCCGAGTATGGCGATACCACATGTGTGACACTTTTACACAGCCTGGCCACATACAGAAGCCCAACATGCAGGGAGCACCGTCAGGTGTTCTAGGGGCATACATTTCAAATCTAATTTGACTACCTTTTACACTTTTGTGAGCAATGTGGTGGCATGAATAGATGGGCACTGTAGTGGCATGGATGTGTCACGGTTGAGAGCTGATGTAGAATGGATGAGCATGAATGAGGCACAAATGAGCCGTGGATGGGGATGGATGAGACGTGGATGGGGATGGATGAGCCGTGGATGGGGATGGATGAGCCGTGGATGGGGATGGATGAGCCGTGGATGGGGATGGATGAGCCGTGGATGGGGATGGATGAGCCCGGATGGGGATGGATGAGCCCGGATGGGTGAGCATGGATGAATGGCTGGGCGAGCACGGCTGGATGGGTGAGCATGGATTGATGGCTGGGCGAGCATGCATGGCTGAGCATGGATGGGGTGAGGATGGCTGGGTGGGTGAGCATGGATGGGGTGAGAATGGCTGGGTGAGGCTGGATGGTTGCAGCCTGTCACTTAGCAGCGCTGTGGGCATTACACATCCTGCCCACAGCGCTGCAGCATGTCCTCTCTCCCCCCTCTCCTCTCACAATGCACCAATCGGTGCAGTGAGGGGAGAGAAAAGCCGGCACTTCCGCCGGCTTGTTTACATGTGATCGCTCTGTCATTTGACCGAGCGATCACGTGGTAAAAGGCTGCTCACAGCGGCCATTCACTGCGATCCGTGATGGCGGTCACGGATGTTCCCGCCTATTCTCTGCAAGATAATAGTGGTCTTAGCAGCGAATTCGCAGTTAGATCACTTTTATCGGTGGTGGGAGAGGTGCCCCCTGCCACTTACCGGACCTCCGGCAGTGGTGGAAATCATCGGGTCCGTTCCCCCCCCTGCACAGGAAGCCGAGTGAGTGGAAAATGCCATCCACCCGGCTCCATAACATTGCAGGGCGGAAGCGACATCACAAGTCACTTTCGCCCAATGCTCTTAAAGGGGACATTTTTTTTTTGAACTGTCATTTGTTTTTGCATTTAATTGTAAATATGAGATCTGATGTCTTTTTTACCCCAGATCTCATATTTAAGAGGTCCTGTCCTGCTTTTTTCTATTACAAGGAATATTTACATTTCTTGTAATATGAATAAAAGTGATCAAAACTATTTTTTTAAAAGAATTGTGTAAAATTAAAAAATAAAATGTAAAATACGAAAAAAAAAATAAAAACGAAAGCACCCGTCACCGCAAGCTTGCGCGCAGAAGCGAACGCATAAGTCTCACCCGCATATAAAAACGGTGTTAAAAACCACACATGTGAGGTATCGCCGCAATCGTTACAGCAAGAGCAAGAATTCTAGCACTAGATCTCCTCTGTAACTCAAAACATGTAACCTGTAGACAGTTTTAACTGTCACCAATTGCGATTTTTAGGTTGCAAAGATCGTCGCCTTTCCGCGAGCGGGCGCAATTTTGAAGCCATGTTGGGTGTCAGTTTACTCGGCATAACATTATCTTTCACAATATGGAAAAAAATTGGGCTAACTTTACTGTTGTCTTATTTTTTCACTCAAAAAAGTGAATTTTGAAAAAAAAAAAAAAAAAAAACACGCTTGTAAGACCGCTGCGCAAATACGGTGTGACAAAGTTTTGCAACGACCACCATTTTATTCTCTAGGGTTTTAGAAAAAAAATTATATTATAATATATATATATACATACATACACACACACACACACACACACACACACACATATACACATATACACACACACACACACAAAATGTTTGGGGTTTTAAGCAATTTTATAGCAAAAAAAAAAAATGGTTTTAACTTTTAAACACCAGGTCCAAAAAACAGGCCCGGTATTGAGGGGGTTAAAATGATCAGCTTTTATTTATGTAAAACCTTTATACCAAAAGGGAAAAAAAAAACTGTTTGTTGTAATTGATTATAAAGTGTGAGCTGGAGTTTAGCTTCAATTTGTTTAGTTTATCTAAATCTGCTAATACATCTAACACTCCCCTCCCCCCAGACTGACAAATTTGGTGTCCAAAGGTAACCCCCTGTGCTCCTCCATCCAGAGTGGGGGCGCTCCAATACAGGTGGTGTGTTACTGATCTGATCACCAGGTGATAAAGGGAAAAAAAGAAAATGAAATGCAGCCACCACATTGAAAGATTGGTAAACTGCAATAAGTTACATTTTTGGTTTAATACTGTTGTTTTTTTAATTTGTTGCAGACGTAGGACCACATTCTAAAGGTGGTGCAACTAAGAACTACCTATTTGTTGCACAAGTTGGTAATCTGAATGAGTCACAATGTTTTCTTAGGGTTTCCCAGTATATCAACTGACAGCAGGATGGAAGTAACCCACAACCAGGTTTATGTGACCATGGGAGGGGTCCAGGGGCATTGCTAGGTGGGAAAAAAAACAGGAGCTTTAGCCAGAAGAAATGCGGCATGCGAAGTGCGTTGTGGCATAAAATGACCGTGGCTTAAACTAAACCGTGGGTGTGGATCGAAGGGGGTGTGGTTTGAGTCTGAGATGAACGAAGGATGGAGGAAGGAAGAAAGAAATAGGGAGTGAAGGAGAGAGAAGAGAAGGAAGGAAGGAAAGAGGGATGGAGGGGTCAACAGGCCCAGATCCTACACCAGGGGTGCCCAACCGCTGGCCCCCTCTGATGTGGCCCGCCACCAGATCCTGGGTTTCCGACCCGCTATCCCCGAGTACCGTCATGCAGAACAGAGCCCGCGCTACAGGAAGCATGCAGCTGTAGTAGACAGCAGATCCGATGCTTCCTGTATCGCTCTCATCAGAGGCGGAGTGCATTTGTTATCACTCCGCCTCTGATAGGGGCCGGCGCTATACAGGAAGCATCGGCTCTGCTCTCTACTGCAGCCACATGCTTCCTGTAGCACAGACTCCGTTCTGCATAATGGTACTCAGGGATAGCGGGTCAGAAACCCAGGATCTAGTGGTGGGCCACATCAGAGGGCTCTGTTCTGCAGTGCACACATCAGTGAGTATTAACCCTCTTTCCATACAAGCCAGTGTACCCACCAGTGATCCAGCCAGTGTACCCACCAGTGATCTAGCCAGCGTGCCCACCAGTGATCCAGCCAGCGTGCCCACCAGTGATCCAGCCAGCGTGCCCAACAGTGATCCAGCCAGCGTGCCCAACAGTGATCCAGCCAGCGTACCTTCCAATGTACCCAACAGTTATCCAGCCAGTGTACCCTCCAATGTACCCACCAGTGTACCTACCACTGTATCAGCCACTGTACCAGCCAGTTACCCGCCAGTATACCAGCCAGTTACCTGTCAGTATACCAGCCAGTGTACCTACCACTGTATGAGCCACTGTACCAGCCAGTTACCTTCCAGTGTACCAGCAGGGTTCAAAAAAGGGGAATACCGGAGAAGTACCTGTGACCTGTCACAGTGAGCTGCCTTCCTGTGGAGACTCGAAAGGGACTCTGGGATAGGGGGTGGCAGAATTCTGGGGGTGTGGCTTGGTAATCCCTGTGAGCGGGAGCAGAGACCAGCATCTTCGTCCAGCATGATGTCTCATATTCTTCCCTGGGGACCTACAGACCTCCCCTCATAGAGCTGCTTAATTATCCAGGGAAACAAACTGTGCTCACCGATCTCTGTCACTCCTCTGCTTCACTGTACCGAGATGAGGGAACAGAGCGGCCAGCATATCCAGAATGGCGGAGCGGCACTGCTTCAAAGAGTCACCAAACTGAGCAGATTCGCTCTCTTTCCTGCCAAAACTCAGTCCAGCCGTCTCCTGCTGCACTGGTCACTTCTCCCCCCCAGCAGAAGAGTCTTCATGAAGCACACACAGGCTGCATACCTCGGCATTCCCCCTCCCCATCAGACACTGAGTAAGGCTACTCAACTACCTGCTTTCTCTGTTAACTAGTGATGCACCACAATCTTCTTTAACCCTAGTTCACATTGGAGCGATTTTACATGTCAAATTCATGCCAAATCAGTGGCTATTACCGGCAATATCACCATCCGTATCGGCGAAACTCTGCATTTGCTGCACCACACCAATTCCCAAAAGTAGTTTCTGTACTACTTTTGGCGACTTATGGGTGCAATTACCATAGACATCTGTGCAGCAACCCACACAGATGTCTGGGAAATCACCCCGAAGTCGGGACTGACATGCGGGTATGAAATGGTGAGAGTTCAGCTGAATTCCCACAATTTCATTCCCACTGTCAGTGTGTACCTGGGCTAAAAGAAATCCTGGCTGTAGTTCATACTTATGGCACCTGTGTAACTAATCTTACAGAAGATATTAACCTCTTCACAGCAGCCACACACTATAGCCCTGTGTGAACCACTTACCGTGCTGAGAGCATGCTCCCTGTGTGCTCCCAGCACGATAGCCGGTGGGTACCAATAAAGCTCCCAATGCGTACTAGCAATTGGGAGCTTTCTGATCATGTGACAGCCAATCACAGTGGTCACATGATCCAAATCCCTACTTCCACCCTGCAGCTTTTAGAACCTGGCCAGGAGGCATTTGGCAGGAAAGGGTTAAAGTAGAAGTACAGGGAAAGCTCTTTTGGCTATACTTCTCCTGTCACAAGAGGGCACTTCATTCTGCACTCATGTGACCCATTATAGCAGGTTAAAGAGGAAGTAAACCCTGATGGGGTTTTACTTCCTCTGTATTCCCCTGCAAAGAAGAAGCATAATGGGCTACTATGCATAGCATAGTAGCCCATTATGTGTCACTTACCTGCAAACGAAGCCTGCGACGTCCAGCGATGTCCCCTGTGCTGGCCGCATCCATCTTCTGCCCCTCTGCCTTCCGGGGCTGCGTCTCGGGCTCTGTGTTTGGCAGGAGACGCGTGACATCACTCCCACGCATGCGCCGCCAGTCATGGCACGATCACAGTGAAGAAATGGCACGGAGGCTGATTCTTCACTGCACATGTGCCAAAATGACGTCAGCACATCTAGTACACTGCATATCTCCTGAACCATGCAGGTTTGCACGAATTGACAACCACTTTAAAGCCTGCTGTCATCTGACCTCACAGAGCCAGTCCAGACTCTGGAGAGATCCTGACTTTAAAGTTGGGATCCACTCAGATGCCTGGACTAGCAGCTAGGGTTGCCACCTCATCCCTTCAAACCCGAACACATATAAATTACACAGGTTGTTCTGAGGCTAATTTATTGCAGGTAAACCACCAAGTGAGTTTAATTACCACCTTAATCAGCCACAGAACAACCTGTGTAATTAACATGTGTTCGGGTTTAAAAGGATGAGGTGGCAACCCTACTAACAGCTGGCTTAAGCCTAGCACACACCAGCCGAATGTCGGGCAACATCATGCGGTTCAATAAAACCTAGCCAACATTTGGCCCGTGTGTATGTCACCTGGCCGAAGACCAGTAGACAACCATCTACCGATCAGGACTCTCAGCCAATGGCTAAAAGCGCTTACCAGAGAGTTGTGGTGGGGGAACCGTCCTGCTGCCAAAATACAATAGAACAGCAGGGGAGACAATCGTTGGATCGTTAGTACAGCCACTCCGACCGGAGCTGTCAGTTTTTTTTCATTCAGCCTGCTGGGTTGAATGAAAAAACAGCTAGTGATGTGTACTACGCATTAGCCACTCAGCAAACTGGAGAGAGCCTGATCTATCCTCTCCTACCCACTTCACAGCCCAGCAAGCACAGTGGAACGGGCACACGTTTTTCTTTAATAAATTGATTTATTTTATTTGAATTTTTGTTACACTGTAACTTTAATGTTTAGCACTTTTATTGCTATTACAAGGGATGAACAACATTCCTTGCGATAGCATGGGCCATGACAGGTCCTCTTTTTGGAGATCTGGGGTCTATTAGAACCCATATCTCTTCTCTGGCCTTCAAAGAATCAGATTTAGCCCAGGTTCACACCGACAGTGGGATTAAAATTGTCGCCGCCACACTGATTTGGATGGTGCCATTGCCGGCAATTGCCTCTGACTTGGCATGCGATTTGACATGTCAAATTGTATGCCAAATTGCTGCAATGTGAACCTAGGCTCAGCCAAGATCAGTTTGATTTGGCAGTGTTTTACAAGCCAGGAATGGCTTGATTACATTCTGGTGATGCCAGAAACTACTAAATACTCCTCAATCATCCATATGGTCAGCTGTTGGCTGCAGTACCGGGTTCCCCAGTGGGATGGGAAAGCCTGGGAGGGGGAGGGGGATTTAGCCACTAGGAAACTTTTTTTCCAAAAAAGTACATCACCGACTGGAAAGATACTAGGATGATGTTTGTACCTACAGGCATCATCTCGGTATAACCACTTTAACCTGGCGATGTACCAGTACATTACGGAGGGTGAAGTAGTTAATTCCTGAACTTCATTTAAAATCCAAATTTTGATTTGTAAAAATATCTTTCTTCCATTCCTGGGCACAACATGGAATCATTAGTTCTGCTCACCTGCCTGTAGCCAGTAAGTGGAATCATGGAATGCATAACCCCGCCCCCTCATTACAAACTGCCATTTAGGGGCAGTTCTGCACAGCTCAAATTCTCAATACTGCGTGATGTCTTCACGCTGCGCCCCATCACAATGCGGGTGCAACGTGTAGGAGGTACCAGTGAGGGGATGTGGGGAATGAATAAACCCACCCTCTCATTACACAAGTCATTCAGACCCAGTTTGGGGGGGGGGGCACCAAAATGCACTTTCGCCTATGTAGGCCGAAATCCATGCATCGGCCCTGGCTGGGAGCTTGTTGGTGCCCGGACAGGAGTAATGCTACCGCCGTTATCCCTGACGTTCAACCAGAAATTAGTACAGCACGCTACAGTGACTGAAAAGCTGTTGGAGGAGAAAATTCTGCTCTCTTCCCTTCAGCAGCCATCTGATGTGGGGGAAATACATTGGGTCGGGCGACATCACAAAATTCCTTCCCAGAGCAGGGAGAAAGGATATATGAAGGTGGGAGGGACAAACTGTTGGAGGTGAGTGCGACTCACTGGTTGAGGTGGGTGGGACCTTCTGCAGCACGTCACTGTGATGTCGCCAGTACAGCATGCACTTGCCATTGGGGAGGGCTCTCTCAATAGATGGGTATATACATTCAGGCAGCAGTAATTTAGGTAAGGAATGTACTTAAGATTGATTTTCTTTTAGGGCTCTTGCAGACATGCTGTACTCCCTGCCATAGTCCTTCTGAAAAGTGATCCACCAAGGTAGTATAGCAGTGGCTGGCAGACGTTTAGGAGGTGGTACTGCACTCCTCTCCCTGCACTAACTATCTGCCGCTATACACTCCGCACCCCTCTCCTGCACCTAATACTCACCGTCATACACTCTGTACTTCTCACCTGCACATACTACCCACTGCCATACATTCTGTACTCCTCTCCCTGCACATAATACCCACCGCCATACACTCCACGGTCCTCTCCTGTACATACTATCCATCTTTATACACTCCGCACTGTACATTCCGTATTTAACATTACCACATTCTATGCTATGTAAGTCATCTCAGACTATTAAACCACACCCCATTTAAGCCACGCCCACTATTTATCGCAGTTTATACCACACCCACATTTTGCTGCGGTGCGCGAAGAGCGCCGCATTTCTGTTTTCTCTTTGTGGTGCCTAGGGCCCACTTTTAGTCTTGCACACTGGCCCACTGATTTCATGATACGCCCCTGTAGCCAGTGTACCAGCCAGTTACACACCAGTGATATCCGCCAGCGGTACCCACCAGTGATATCCACCAGCGGTACCCACCAGTGATATCCGCCAGCCATAAAATTGGAGGGACAGCCAGCAGCAGTCGCCAGCCTTACCCGCCTGGGTAACAGAAGCAGCCTGCAGGAATCGTGGAGAATAAGTGAAGATTAAAGTCAATTTTTAATTAAAATTAAACCGCAATGAACATATCTGTTCTCTACACTGGTACACTAGATACACTGGGTTGTCTTCAAACTGATTTGGAGGTGTAGCACAGTGTACCTGAGGGTTACCTGCAATGAGCCATAGACTTCTGTTATTATCTGTGGGTTTGGTAAGCTTTCAGAAAGTGCACCACACCTGCGGGATATAATAGAATTCTAGGGCAAAGGGCAAGTAATCTGCAGGAAAGCCACAGGTGCACTGCGCTGCACCCATGGTGCAGGTAAACAGCGCATCAGTGTGATAGCAGCCTTAGGCCCCTTTCACACCTTAGGTCCAATCAGGTCAGCCCGTCCATTTTTCAGGCAGACCCAGTTGAACCCTCTATTCACCTCTATAAAGCAGCAGATGTAAACCGACTTGTGTCGGTTTACACACGCTTACCTCCAATCTGATCCATTAAAAAAAAAACAGAAGTGGATGTCTCCTTCTGTCTGGATGGATAGGACTGGAGAGCCCATAGAGTAGAGTGGGCTGTGTCTGTGTTTGCTCTACATATGCAGAGTGGACACAGACCTGTCATCCACCCATTCTGCTCATTGAGGCCTGCGACCGCTTACCAAGTTGCTAAAGTGGCCCTCGCTCCTCAAAAGGTTAGGCAACCCTGTCCTACACCATAATAGCAAAATGTGTAATGTAGAAAGTTTAACAATTAGAAGATAAAGATACTCCAAACACCTGGTGTTAGCGCTTCAATCATCCCGGCACCATGGTTGTTATGGTGTCAGGATGATTGAAGCGCATTATTTCTTGTATGACATTGTTATATAAAATTAAATCATTCAACTCACCATAATGCAGAATCAGTGGGAGCCCAGGGTGTGTCACTTGCCACGTCGCCTGTCACCAGATGCCATCAGGGTGTCCCCAGCGGAGTGCCTCCTTCCATCAGGTGTCCCCCAGTAGCGTGCCTCCTTCCAGGGCTACAGTGTTAGCCATCACTACAGAAAAAAAATATTTGGGGGTGCTCATTTCAGATGATTGCAAAATGAACAAACAGTGTGACCAGGCAGTGGGAAAAGCAAATAGAATTCTGGGATGTATCAGTAGAGGGATCACCAGCAGGAGGAAGGAGGTTCTGTTATAGATCTTTTTTTTTTTTTTTTTTTAATATTTTTATTAATTATAAAGACATACAAACAAAACAATCAGCCATCTTTCGGGCAACATGCCCAGCATTTAAGTACGAATATTGGCGAGTTGTACATGGTCAACAGAAATTGTTCAATCACAACTTTCAATAAGTGACATTTAGGTATACCTCTAAGTAGTCCTAGTAAAGTACATTGGTTAAATAACATGGTAGAATTCCATTTACAACAGTTTAGGTGGGTCAATGCCCACCTAGGATTTGTTAAATGGCATTGCTCCCTAAGGTAAGGCGGGACATAATGTAAGAGGGCTGGCCAGCCACCCGCCCCAAATCTTATGAAATCCTTTACTCCGTTTTCGGAGATCAAAGGTGATCTTGTATAAGGGTAAAGCTTCATTCACCAATTTTAACCACAGGTTTTTATTCAGTGCCTGTGGACTCTTCCACGTCAGCAAAAGAGACTTCTTTGCGTAGAAGAATAGGATACGAAGGAGCCTCTTTGCCGAGGCAGACAGTGACAAGTCCCCAAAAATTCCTAAAAGGCAATTCCTGGAGTTAATAATATTGGGAAGGCCCAAGGCTGTTGAGATGAAGGAGCCAATGTCCCTCCAGAAGTGCTGCACTATCGGGCACGACCAGAAACAGTGCAGAAAGTCTGCTTGTTGGCCACAGCCTCTAAAGCACGTGTCCGTAGATGATAAGCCCATTTTATATAGTCTATGAGGAGTGAGATGAGATTGGTGGAAAACTTTAATTTGAATCACTCGATCTCTAGAGGAGATTACTGATGATTTGAAAGTGTCGTAGAAGTCTGACCAATCCTCCTCTGTAATCTGTATATCTAGGTCAATCCACTTAATTTGGGCATTTCGGAATCTGGGGTTGATGTCCGCAGCCAAGGCCGCATAATAGGTTGAGATGAGTTTAGTGTCACC
>BLSH010187610.1:1911-21654 GCA_018402905.1 Glandirana rugosa | reverse complement strand
ACACATGTGTGTGAATAGCAGATGTGCAATGATTGACGGTTTCATTTAAAGTGACACAGACTTTAAAAAGAAGTGTGAATAAAAGATGTGCAATGATTGACGGTTTGATTTAAAGTGACACACAGACTTGAAATAATTGTGCAGAAGAGATGTGCACTGATTCCCGGTTTCATTTAAAGTGATACACACATTTTGCAGAACAGTGATATGGGTACTCCCGGCTTATTTATACTTTTTTGACACAGTTTGAAGATGATTTTAGAACAGTTCTATGGCCTCTAATGTTAATACTTTTCAGACCCATTTTGAAGATGATCTCCATTTTTGCATTTTTTATGTTTTTATTTTTTTTTAAAT
Organism: Glandirana rugosa; assembly: GCA_018402905.1. Lineage (NCBI taxonomy): Eukaryota > Metazoa > Chordata > Amphibia > Anura > Ranidae > Glandirana > Glandirana rugosa. The sequence continues at coordinate 21,297 of BLSH010187610.1, read as the reverse complement.
ATTTAAAGTTATTTCCCTGTCCCCATTTCTTTGTAGGTCACTTGTCCTACCCTTACCCACATTTCCTTCCTTTTGCAGACCTCTAGGACCTTCCAGGACTATTTTACAACATTTTCTTTACCTAAAAGTCCGGGTCTCCATTGATTTCAATGGGGTTCGGGGTCCGGGACAAAGTTCGGGTTCTGTCCGGACCCGAACCCGGACTTTGTCCCGAAGTTCGGCCGAACCAGCAGAACCCGGACTTCTAGAAGTTCGCTCAACTCTAGTTATAACATTATAATTATTTTTTATCTATTTACTGTGAAATTACTGATATGAAGTTATAACTTCAAACTTCAGTAATTCGTCCATTAAGCCACCTACTTGCGTACAGTTTTTGAAAATATAGTAAATTACCTTAAAAATAATATATAATATTTATTTGTATATTACTTACTTGTGGCAATTAACCACTTGCCACCCAGGCCAATTCTGACACTTCTCTCCTACATGTAAAAATTATAATTTTTTTGCTAGAAAATTACTCAGAACCCCCAAACATTATATATATTTTTTAGCAGACACCCTAGGGAATAAAATGGTGATCGTTGCAACTTTTTACGTCACATGGTATTTGCGCAGTAATTTTTCAAACACAATTTTTTTCTTGGAAATCTGTTTCGTGAAAAAAAAAAAACATTAAAGTTAGCCCGATTTTTTTGTACAATGTGAAAGATTATGTGACGCCGAGTAAATAGATACCTAACATGTCATGCTTTAACATTGCACACACTTGTGGAATGGCGCCAGACTTCAGTACTTTAAAATCTCCATAGGCGACGCTTTAAACATTTTTACAGGTTTCATGTTTAGAGTTACAGAGGAGGTCTAGTGCTAGAATTATTGCTCTCGCTCTAACATTGCGGCAATACCTCACATGTGTGGCTTGAACGCCATTTACATATGCTAAAACAAGTCCTTGTGCTGGTTAAATTAGTAAACTATGAACACTAATGAAGGTGCTATATATAATCTATGTGTATGTGTATCAGGCTCTGATACTTGCCAGTGCCTCACCAGCCACTGACCTCACCGCATGCCCGATACACAACAGATAAAGGTGTGTTTTTTTCTGTTTTTTTATCTTTGATAAATTTAGTGATATTCCAGAGAATTCAGGATCATGATGTGGAAATTATAATCTGCTGTGCGCATTATATTTCGCTTGCGCTAATAAGTGCACTTTTCAGCTCTTTTGCATAATGCATTTCGAATGCACTCATGCTGAACCCAGTAAAACAGACACAATAGCTGTTCTTAGCTCCTCAGTATCAGTCATGACTAGAAAAATGAGGGCTTGTTTTATTTATACAGCTGGACAGGGATAACACAAAGAGACTTGGTGGCTTCACAATCAGCCTCCAAGGCACAGTCACATGACATGAGCTCAAAACAACAACAAAAACCAATGACAACTTGTTTATATCTAAACGATACAATAGAAAGGGGCGTGTATGTTTGTGAAGGAGCGAAGGCAGAGTGCATGAGTTCCCACTGAAGGGTGCACGAAGATGTGCTCAGTCTGGTTAACAATGAAACACACGTGGAGCCGAAAACCAGGCCAAACCCTATACAATGAATCCCACGCGTGGTATATTCCACACTAAAGACTGGTGTGTTAACTCATTGACGCTGTTTCTCTAATTCACATGCATGCTTTTGCTAGCATGAATCCTATTTAAATATGATTCTTTGGACCATATTTAATAGTGATTATACTACTGCTCCATTAGAGGTAAAGTTATGCACAAAGGAATGTGGGGAAAAGGGGGAAGAGGTTTCTAGGACTCCCCTTTTCTTCATGGGGACACAGCAGCGGGAGTTTCAAGTCTCCCCCTTGTGTCAGGGGCTTGCAGTATTGGGGAGCCTTGTGACTGCCTTGAAAACCCTTGGAAAGTTCAGGAACCCCCTTGGGGTCCTATATAAAAGGGGCTTCAGCCAGGGTCCGATGCCAGTCGCCGGTGGACAGTATAGCTGTTGGAGCTCAGGCAAAAGAGCTTCCCTCAGAGCCCGCAGCATTATACCTCCTAAAGCGGCATGAAGACCTTACTGAGGCAGCTCCTGGAGCGGGGGAAGCCAAAGGCGGAAAGGGATGGATCCGGAGGTACCTTGCCCTACCTGCGGGTGAAGAAGCCATGGAAAACGGCAGTAGAGGGCCCATTGCAGGGAGAGTGGGGGCTGAAGGGGATGAACAGGAGGTGGGCAGTGCTGTGGAGTCACCCAGAGAAGAAGAGGAAGAATGGACGCCAGAATTTCTGGTTCCCGGTCGGCGTGGTGGCGCCCAAAGCGGAGTGGCGGAGGTCACGAGGAGAAGCCAGAAGAAACCATACAGTCCACCGGCTCCTGAAGAGGGAGTGAAGAGGAGGCGGTTCCTACCCGGCAGAGGAGAGCCAGCGATGTCAGCCGAGAGAGTGCGGAGCCTCGTCTGTGCTGGTCCTGCCCAGCGGCGCGGCTTGGAAGATCGTTGTCCAGGCAACCGGGAACGCTGGCACATCAGTCAGAGGAGCCCTGTGCAGCGGTGGGTTCTAACCTAGGCTCAGGCAAAGCCAGTCATTTTGTCCCAGCAGTTCCAACTGCTGCAGAGCAAGTACCTATGGCTTCTGATGAACGCGGTAACAGTAGTGCTGGTGAGTTAGAGCATGTTAACCTGTTATCATCATTGTCCTCTACTCTTTTACAGCTAGTTTCAAGTCTGTCTGCAGTGACACCTCATAGTCCACAGATATCTGACAAAGATGTGGCAGCTTCCATGTGGGCAGGTAATTTGGGGGCTGGTGCAGCTGGTAAGTTTGCTAACCCAGTAATTATTGATATTTTATTCCTGGTCGGATAAGGATAGAAGTGAGGAGGAAAAAAGAAACCAACTGCTAGGACATTTAGGGGTTGATTTACTAAAACTGGAGAGTGCAAACTCTGGTGCAGCTGGGCATGGTAGCCTATCAGCTTCTAACCTCAGCTTGTTCAGTGAAGCTATAACAATAGAACCTGGAAGCGGATTGGTTTCTTTGCAGAGCTGCACCACATTTTGCACTCTTCAGCTTTAGTAAATCAACCCCTTAGTAATTGGCTTCAGGCATTTTCCACTTATACAAGTATCTTGTGTGAAAGATTTCCCGAACAAAGTTCTGGCCTCTTTCAGCATATAGATATCATTCTAGAGGCTTATAGGAATTTTGGTGGATTATCATGGTATTTCTATGATGAATTTTTTAGTCAAAAGATGGCAGTACACCCAAACATTCAATGGGGAAACAAGGATATAGGGCTTTGGTTAACCTTATTTGTGCTCCAAAAACCTCCACTTCCTCACCAAATCAACCAGTTACCTGCCGGCTCATTAGGAACATATAAGAAAGGCATTTGATTTTCGTTTAATGATACGCAGTGCAGATTGCCTAATTCATGTACTGTAGATTCCGGCATGAATGTGCCTTTCAAACAGGCTGATCTGCCCAGTGTATTTACTGGTTTCATATCTTCAAATTAGACCGTCTGTGGGTGAATTTTTGTTTTTACATCATAATGGTTCCCCTTTGACGGTTTTTCAATTCCACAGTGTTCTCTGTAAAGCTTTGTGCCGTATTAACTTAAAAGATGCTTTTATATCAACACATTCTTTCCGTATTGAGCCGCTACAGAGGTGGCTAGAATGGGTCTAGGTGCAAATATCATTAAGCAATTAGGTAGGTGGAAGTCTGATGCTTTTAAATTATATGTGAGGCCTAACAATCTTGTTTGACTTCTTTAGGTAATCGGCGCATAGTATGGATAATTGGGCACTCCTTTATGTTTTGGGCACACAGAAGAGCATCATCTAGGATTTACACTGAGTTTCTTGATCTGGATCCTAGTCTTTTTTTGTTATATTGGTATGGTAAAAGAGGTATGGTTTGGGGGGAACTTTTGACTAAGTTGGGAAAAATGGCATATGGTTTCCCCCACCCAAATATTTTGATTATTCATTTGGGGGGAAACGGCATAGGAAACCAAAAGACTTTGAATTTAATTTTTCAAATTAAACATTACATTAGGACCATCAAGGCCTTATATCCTGGGTTGGTTATTGTTTTCTCCGAAATCATACCCAGAAATAAATGGTGGAGTTCAATAGTTTTTCATCCTTTCGAAAAAAATAGGAAGCAAATAAATAGGATGATCGATAAGTTTATAGCGTTTGGTTATGGCTTCTCACATTGTCATTTAGAATTAGAGGGTGGTATCCCAGGGCTTTATTGGAAGGATGGAATTCACTTGTCCAATATCGGCTTAGATATATTGAAAAATAATCTACAGACATGTAGCGAAAAGGCCACAGTCTGGGGGTAGACATGTGGGCTTGCAGCCCTCATATCTATATGGGGCAGTTTAATAAATACTGATGTTGTTTTGTAATTCAGCTTGAGCTGTAATAGCTGAGCTGAGTCAAGGGTTATTGTTTGTTAAAGCGGTTTTAACTATCTATGGTGAATTTGTGTGAAATGTTCTGTTACAAGTATTTTAAAACCAATGATAAAGGCAGCGGCCAATTTTGTTCCAAATATATATGTTGTGGTTTCATTATTCAACATGTCTGGTGATTGTTTAATATTACATTGCTGCTTGTGATCCCATATAGCTGTGGGTTTCTGTCACGTGGATCAAACATGACAGAAAATTTACAAACCATTCTCCTTACATAAAAGGTGATACTGATTCCACACCATGAGTACATCCCTGCCAAGCGGATGAATCTGCATATAATACAGGGGCCCTCCCGGTTGACAGTTATCTACCTGCGCCACGGAACGCGCATCACACCTCAAACATCCGGTCCAGTGTTCGCTCCAGTGTTAACCACTCAGAGTGCATGCCGGCCAAGATGATCAGGCGAGTAGTATGCGGTTACTATTAATGGAAGGTTTTTCACTGCTAGGTGTCTATCCTCTTTGTCGGTTAAAACCATATTCGCTTTACACAGGGAATATCGGTGAACTGACACTGGGAGACACTATGACAATACATACTTAATACATCCTAATAAAATTTCTACAACAATCGTAACACGCATTTTTTCCCACACTATATTATGTCAGCACTGCACTCCTCACAATACACATTGTATATAGTGAGGACATTGAAGATGACAGTGGACAAATTTCCTTTAACAGAAGAAAAGCACAAGACAGCTGGTGCAGAGCTTTTTAGTAAAGTTATATGAATCAGAGGTAACATCTAATATCATGGTATATTACAGTAAAAGGAATGTCTAGATATTTCTGAAGTGCTCACCTTAAATGCATAAAGCTGGCTTCTGTGTAGTGTAATATTGGGGAGCTGGTGATTACCAGCCAGCCATATGGGTAAAAGCAAAAAATCCTTTTATTTATAAAAACTGTCAGCATGGGAAAAACAAACACTATGGTCCATCAATTTCTGGTACATAAAAATAAAAGCATAGTTCACCATCCATAAAACCCTTAACAGGATTTTGAAAGTCCCCCCCCCCCTGCCATAGGGATTCCGAAAAGGAGGTTTCTACAGTTCAACAACTGTGTCTGTCACCAGCCAGTCCACACTGATCACCCAGCTGTGTCCACTCCACTCCACCTCCCAGATAGGTGCTTACCCATCCTGTTCCTTTTTCAGGTCACTCCTACAGAAAGGCTAACCCTTTCAGGACTGCTGACCTCTATCCCACCATCTCTCACACATCCGAAGTCACTGAATAGGCCGGCTCTTGTTTTTGTTTGTTTTATTTAGGGGTTTAACTTGGATGGGGAAAAGGGTGACTGTGGGATACCCAAAGAATAGGTTATAGGACCTCTTATATTCACGACCATATATACACTCCTTCGTCCTTCAGCACTTCACCTGCTGACCATTACTCCTTTCACTTCTCTCTAGCACTTCACTTGCAGACTATTGCTCCTTCACTTCTCTCCAGCACTTCATTTAGTTCCTGACCTGAATGGAAATGTATCAGGCTCACATAACTCCTTTCCCTTCACTGCAGCTAGCACATGGTGAGGCCTGCACTCTGTCAGCAGGACCTCCGGACCACCCGTTACAGGCCAGGGTCTTGGATCCCTCAAAATGTAGCTTAGAACGTTGGTGCTAGCCAGGCCTTTGATGGACTACAACTCCCAGCCCATCCCTCCTCCCGGTCCCACCAACCTGCTTTCCTCAAAGTGACACTCCTTCCCCGGACTGGCTCCCAAGACCTCCACAGACTGTCCACTATTCCTCTCCCAGACTGCTCCAGCCTTTCTCCTCCAGGTCCCAGGGTCTGACTCCAGTGGATACTTTAAAGTGTCCTCAGTAGCTCCTCTGCTGCTCTCCTACTCCCTTGTGCTGCTCCAGGAATGCACTCCACTCCTGGCTGCACCTGAGCCTCCAGACCCCAAGGTCACCCCCCCCCTGACTGGGGGCACCCTCCCGGGTAGAGGCCTCCACAGCACCTCTGCTACATTTCCGCCCCCCCCCGGCACTCTCCTCCCCCCTGCTAGCAGATCACTGTATTTGAGGAGGCCTGCCCCCTGCCAATCCAGACTGTGGATTGGTCAGGGCTCCTTTATCATACATCAGAAAGTGACACCTCCTCATCCATCCCCTTTTCCAGAACCTTCTGGCCCCAAAGAGAGCAGTATCTAAGGAGTGTCCCTTCCTGCAATCTCCAGCCCTCCCCGAGCCACTCCCCAGCTCTGATCAAAACATTCAGGCCTGCACCTACAGTCAGCCCTGACTAAATTTTGCATCTCCTAGCAAAAACTCACTACAAAATGCACCTATCACTATGGGGGCGCTACCGATACAATTTATGAATTACCAAGATTCCTAATATTCCATTCTTCTCTACAGATCTGTAGGCAAATAATTTGGCAGATCATAGTGATTGACTACAATTGAAGCAAGCATTGCACATTTTCAATAATCTCAGTTACCTCCATCCCCATCACCATTTTCTTCCCAAATGTATGACTTTCATGCAGCTTCCTCCTATGTATGCTAATTTTTCTGCCTTATATTGTCATTTGTTCATGTAGACAGGTCAAGGACCGAACATGTCATTGTACTAGTGAGGACCTTCCCCCATTTGAATAACATGCTCTCACTCTCCCCCTCCCCTTACACAATTGCAGGAAAAAAAACATTTTAAACTAAATATATTTTTTCTTTTCCATCATCATTTCCTCATACTCTGCTTAGGTGAAGTTGCTGTATCCAGCCACCGTTGCCTCCTGGGATATCTCTGTCACACAGCCCAGCAGGCAATGTGTCAGATTCTGCGCATGCGCAGTCACTCTGAGGGTCATTTCCAGTTTTCCAGGGGGATTTCTGAAAGAGGGCCATAAAAAGTCAAGAAGGAGAGCATTTCTGTACTTGGGAGCCACAGGTTTTTGTGTATAGCCGCGGCTAGCAGCCTGTACAAATCAATGACAGGCTGACAGACACAGCAGATTTACAAAGGAAAATGAACATCTGAGCAATTACACAAATACAGGGACGATGAGGAGCCCTGAATGCAAATTGTCTGTTGTCTATGTCCAGGGCCACCACTGTTTCTACCTGAATAACAAGTGCAGTCCCAAATGAGAGCATGTATTAGCTACACTAGACAATGATCCGCACCATATTGTATTTGAAAATCTATATATTAAAATATTAGAAACAAGTAACATCTAGCCAATGACGAACATAGGGGGTGTGGGGGGTGAGGGTGGAGCAGCTCGCACCAGGTACCGCCATGTTGCCAACACTGCTGTAATTCTATTTTTTATATGTGTCTTTTGTTTACAAAATATTGCTAAGAGACACTAGGCAGTGCAGGTACACTCTGGATAACATTGGCCTTGGTGGGTATGAGCAAGAAAGGAGTGTTCTGACATGACCCTCCTCTTAATCACTGATGACAAGCATGCAGCCACCTGTGCACCCTGCAGATGCCCTACCCTCCTTCCCTCATGAGTCTGTGCAGTTCCCTGCCCCTCAAACATTGTGCAGAACTATGATAACATCGGTCACATCCAGTGCTACCTAGGACTAGTGTGTTGTGACACTGCCTCCATTTTTTTTTTGTATATACAGCCCACTGCCAGACCTCTTATATTCTTCTCCTGCACATATAGTCCACTGCCATTGTTGGTAAAGTCCTCCTTAAGCTGGAATGGATTGAAATGCAGCTGATTCAGTAGGGACTGGATGAATTTCAATCAGTGTGTGCCCTCACTGCTCATGTAAGGAACCTGTCAGAAAAGAGCCTGTGTCAAAAGATGGATCCATGCGATATGCGCGCGCCTGTGCACGTTCACGCGCGGTTCCAATGCACGTGCGCGCGCCGGAAACGGCGCCAAAGGGCTCTATTTGAACTCACAACACCCAGCAGACAGTGCTGTCCATTCTACAGTGTTCCTGTGATCCCCCAGCGTTTGTTCCAGAGAGACTTCCTGTACCTGTGACCCCAGCTACCCATTTGGACTTTGTTGTTATCTGCCTGCCCTGACCTCTGCTTGTCCATGACCACTCTTCTGCCTGATCCCTTGTACTGCATCTGCCCGCACGTTGCCGACCCTGCCTGTACCCGACTACCCGCCAGCCTGAACCACTTGTACCGCACTGCCAGCTTAAAACCGACCCGGCCTGTACCACCACTCTTCTGCTTGCACAAGCTCCTGTGGACTTGCATCTACCATCTGTGATCAAGTCCAGCCCTCGAGCCCCCCCTGTGCTCCTGAACTCCCTGTCTCCACTATCAGGGGTTCAAGAACCAGGGCCATAAGAGAGGTTGCCCCCGCATAAGTCAGACTCAACCACCAGGTATGTGACAGCAACAGTCTGCACCAGGGCCCTCTACCATGGAGGAACTATGTGTTCATCTAGCAGGCTTGACCCAAGCGATAAAGGCACTTCAGGAGGAATACATCCGCTTGGAAAGTCAAGTTCAGGACCTGGCCTTACCAGCAGCAGCCGGTCCCAGCCAAGCCTCACCCTGCACCATTTTGATCCTTCCTACGGAGCCTCAAGTGCCCATGCCCAAGCGGTTCATGGGGGACCGCAGGAAGTTCTGGGCATTCCGTAACACCTGCAAGTTGTACTTCGCTCTGCAGCCCCGCACCTTTTCTCTGGAGGCGACCAAAGTGGGCCTTGTGATCGCGCTCTTGTCGGATGAGCCTCAAGCCTGAGCTCACTGCCTGCTGGAGCAGAAAGCCCTGGAGACCTCAAGTCTGGATCTGTTCTTTCGAGCTATGGTCCAGCTGTACGAAGACCCCCACCATGCACTCCAGCAGGGCCACCGTACAGCAGAGGAATATGTCTCGGAGTTTCGGCGATGGAGCACCGATACCACCTAGAACACTGCAGCTCTATGTTTCAAGTACAGGTTATGGGCTCTCTGAGCCACTCTAGGATGAGCTGGCTCGCGTTGGTGTACCTCACACCCTGGACGCGCTGGTCAATTTGGCCATCCAAATTGACAGCCGCCTGCGTGAACGCAGAGCGGAGAGAGCTACTGCTGCCCCGCGGCTCATTCGGGGAAAGTCCATGACCTCCTCTCCTCAGCACCACCCGGAACCACTACAGAATGGGCTCCCCAGCCCTTCTCTCTCACCTGACGAATGGCAGAGGCACATGACCCTCAACCTGTGCCTGCACTGTGGGGGCTCAGGACATCTGGTATGAAACTGCCCCGCCAAAGCTGGCAAGGGTCCTACCACAGTCGCAGGGGAACTTCTGTCCCTACCTGATTCTAAGTCCCACCTGGTCCTCTTCATCTTCCTCCAGCTTCCCGATGGAAGCATTCAAATTCCAGCGGTCCTGGATTCGGGGGCCTGTAGTTGTTTCGTGGACCTGGCCTTTGCCACTCAACATCGCATTCCGCTACGACCCAAGGACCATCAGATGGTCCTCCGACTGCAGGATGGGTCAATTATAAAGTCTGGCACCTTGACCCACGAAACACTCCCTTTACCTGCCAGGATGGCAGAAGGTCATACGGAATTCTTGTAACTGGATGTCATCGCGTCCCCCTTATTTCCAGTTATTCTCGGCCTACCCTGGCTCCGGGCCCACAGCCCTCTGATCAACTGGAATACCGGAGAAGTGCAGTTTTGGTCTCCTTACTGTCTCAGTCACTGCTTGCCGCAGCCTCCGAAGAATTCCCCTGGTATTCTCAGTATGTACTCTGACCCAGATCTGGAAGCCTGCTAGGCAGTCCTGAAAGCTTACCATGACTACTTAGATATCTTTAGTAAGAAGGGGGCCGATACCCTACCCCCGCACAGGCCATATGATTTCCCAATTGACCTGCTGCCTGGGGCTGAAGTCCCTTTCTTCCTCTGTCGAAAGTGGAATTAGTGGCTCTCAAAGCCTACCTAGATGAAAACCTGGAGAAGGGCTTTATCTGGCCCTCCACGTCTCCCGCAGGAGCGGGAATATTCTTTGTGGAGAAATAAGATCATACGCTCAGGCCTTGTATTGATTACCGAGACCTCAACAAGGTCACAATTAAGAACCGGTATCCGTTACCTCTGGTTCCAGAACTTTTTCAAAGACTTGGATCGGCTACCATGTGTTCACCAAGTTAGACCTCCGCGGAGCCTATAACCTGATGCGCATATGGGAGGGGACTGAATGGAAGACGGCCTTTAGGACTGGCTTTGGCCATTTTGAATACCTGGTCATGCCTTTCGGCTCTGCAACGCCCCAGCGACCTTCCAGCACCTGATAAATGATGTCTTCAGAGAATACCTTGACCTATTCATGGTCGTCTATCTTGATGACATCCTCATCTTCTCCCCCTCCTTAGAGGAACATCGCAGGCATGTGAAATGCGTACTCAGCCACCTCCGGGAACACGGACTTTACGCAAAGGCGGAAAAGTGCGCCTTCAAATGTGCTGACATCTCCTTCCTGGGATTTCACCTTTCCACGAAAGGCATTACCATGGTTCCTCAAAAAGATACAGCCATACTTGACTGGCCAGCGCCAGTAGATAAGAACAGAGTGCAGCGCTTCGTAGGCCTTGCCATCTTTTATAGAACATTTATACAGGGATTTTCAGCAGTCATCGCTCCCATAACTCAGCTGACCAAGCAGAATGTCCGCTTTATCTGGACCACTGAGGCACAAGCAGCCTTCTAGTTCCTAAAGAAACTGTTCACATCTGCCCCCGTTCTAAAGCACCCCGACTTAGCACTGCCCTACATCCTAGAAGTGGATGCCTCGGGACGGTCCTCTCTCAGAGACAGGGGCCCAAGGCCTCACTTCACCCCATCGCTTTTTTCTTTCGGAAATCTACTCCACCCGAGAGAAATTACGACGTTGGGGACAGAGAGCTGCTGGCAATAAAGTCCGCCCTGGAAGAATGGCGGTATCTTTTAGAAGGAGCAGTGCACCCAGTCCTGGTCCTGCAGATGGCCAAAAGGCTGAGGCCTCACCAGGCTTGATGGGCCTTGTTCTTTTCCCGCTTCCAGCTCCATATTACGTACAGGCCTGGGTCCAAGAGTAAACCACAAAAGGTGCACCGCTCAGAACCCAGAACACCAAAGATTCAGTTAATTTATAAAAGTATACACACCAGTGTCAGGTCCTCAGGTTCAGGATGTTCCTCCTCATCCAATAGTCCAAATATGATACAGCAAAAAGAGCCGGCACACTGAAGTATGATATCCAATGAATTTATTCCATGCCCATAAAAATACAGCACACGCAGACGCGTTTTGGCTTGTAGCCTTGTTCACAGCATGTTCAAAAATGGCATATAACACACATATATACAAAAAGAAAGGGAAAATGGGGAGGAGTCTCCCACCAATGCAAAGAAAGGATTGGTTGATTGAAATTGGGGGTGAAATGTCAAAAAGGTGGAATCCATTAATACAAATTCCCAATAATCAAAAGAGCCATACATAAAGGTAAAGAAAAACAAAAAGAAGCGTGAAAAAAAGAAATAATAATATTATTAATATGGATGGCACAAGAAAATGCACTGATGTTACTGGTTAACGAAGGAAAAGATCGACGTCCTATCGAAGGTTCATGCCTTGGGGAATCCTGGTGCAAAGGTTATATATCCACCATACCTCATGTTCCAACAATTTGTGATGAGAGTCCCCACCACGGGGTAGTCTCTTAATCCTCTCCAGCCCATAAAATACAAAGGAAGACAGATTCCCCAAATGAACATATTAAAAATGTTTGGACACGTTAGAAAGACCCTTATCAGACTCATGTGAAGAGCCATGATAGTGTTCACTAATGCGTGTCCTCAAGGGTCTTGTAGTGCATCCAACGTATTGTAACTTACAGATTGTGCATTCTATGGCATAAACAACCTGTTGTGAGCCACAATTAATATAATCCCATGTACGGAATGCTCTATTTGTGGAACAGGAGTAGACCAAACTTGATTTCTTAAGGTGCCTGTGGCAAAACCTGCAAGTGTTTAAGCCACAGGCATAAGAACCTGCCGTGTGCAACCAAGTCTTGTTAAAGGAAGTGGATTAAAAAAAGCTGGGGGAGAGAAGACCACCCAGAGTGGCTGCACGTCTACTGGAAAACCTGCAGCCTTTCTTAATAATAACATCAAGATCCCTGTCAGTTGATAGAACGGGAAGATGCTTACGGATGATGTTGATAACCTTATTGTACTCATAGGAATATGTGGTAACAAAAGTAATAAAACTATCTTTGGTCTCTCTATTTTTAGTCCTGTTTTTGCAGAGATTGTCAATAAGGGTGTTCCTATCTTTCTTAATGGCTATATTATTAGCCCTCTCAATATATCTATCACTGTAGCTTTGTGCTCTTAATCGAGAAGCAACCACCCCAGCTTCTTGTTGAAAGAACTCTGCGCTGGAGCAATTGCGTCTAGTCCTGACAAATTCCCCCACAGGTACCGATTTGATCGTGTGGAAAGCATGGCAACTGCTAGCCAATAGGAGTGAATTGCCCGCACAAGTCTTGCGATACGTGCGGGTGGAGACCATGTTGGAATCAGTATCCCCCAACAATGTGATGTCCAAAAAATTGATATTACATTCGTGGGTCTCATAACTGAAAATGAGGTTAAGAGAATTGTCATTAACAAAATTGGCAAACTCAACTATGTCAGTCTGTGGACCCTTCCATAACAGCAGCAGGTCGTCTATATAACGACCAAACCAAACAATCCTATTAATGTAGGGATTGTCAGGTGAGAACAAGGTTCTTTCCTCCCACCAGCCCATATAAAGATTGGCTAGGGAGGGAGGGAACCTAGCTCCCATCGAGGCACCAGTGCATTGTAAATAATAAATGTTATCAAACATGAAAAAAAATTGTTTGAGTAAAAATTCCGTGCTGAGAATAATTCCCTCAGTTCAACACTGTAATTACTGTAATTTACCAGGTGAAACCTAAGTGCCTCCAATGCCAAGTCATGGGGAATGCAGGAGTACAAAGGCTGAACGTCCATGGTAATCCAACTATGGTCCTCCATCCACTTGACATGTTGGATATTATGTAAGACAGTACTAGTATCTTTAATGTACCCCGGTAACCTAACAACAAGTGGCTGTAGGTGTTGGTCCACCCATTGTCCCAGTTTTTCAAGTAAAGAACCCATACAGGCAACAATAGGTCGCCCCAAAATGGGAGTTTTGTGTATTTTGGATACATGATGAAAGACCGGGACAACAGGTTTATCCACCAAAAGGTATTCAGCCATTTTAGAAGAAAGGACCCCCATATCCAGTCCAGTGTCTATAAGGGAGGAGAGCCGGCTTCTGAACTCAGAGGTGGGATTATGAGGTAAAACACGATATGTGGAGGTATCGCTGAGTTGTCATAGAGCCTCAGCTCTATATTGCTCTGAATCCAAAACAACGACAGCCCCCCCCTTATCAGCTTCTCTAATGACAATGTCACAGCGAGATTTAATATGTTTAATGGCTGCCCTTTCTTGTGTAGTGATATTGTCTTTGGGGAAATGTGTATGTGAGTCCACCTTATCTTTCAATATAGTTAAATCACGTTCTACTAATGTTTGATACATTTCAATAGCTGCACTTCTAGTGTGAACTGGGTAAAAATAACGATCACCTAAATTAATATCACAGGTAGAGATACCGTGCAGACAACCCGTAGTCTGACTGTAGACTTTCTAATGTGGACCTTGCAACAAGGTCCCGGAAGTCAAAGGTGTCCCCACCCTGCATCTCTGCCAAAGGGGTCACAGAATGTGAATTGTCCTGCTCAGATGCAGAAAAATGTTTTTTAAGAGTAATATTACGAACAAAACGATTCACATCCAAAAGAGTATTAAAGATATCAAAGTGGGACATGGGAGAAAAGCCCTTTGGAAAGTAGAGACAATTCATCACTAGAAAGAGAGACACTAGATAAATTAACAACTGTAGATGCAACAGAACTGTCCAAATCATCAATCACCTCTACTTCTTTCTGCTCCTCGTCTGCCGATGCTGGTCTCCCCTTGTAGTAGTTCCGTCTGCCCTGTTTTTCTTTTTGTTTTGTCTCCCCCCTGGGATTGTCTTTTATTGTGGCAACATAGTTTTTTTGTAGCCAATGGATCAGAGCGCCGTGAATCCTTTGAGAAAACTGAAGAGGTAGAGCCGCGGGACGGCAGGGAAGAGCTTACATCAGAGTTAATTGAAGTTTCAGACTGAGAGTCTGATTGTTCAGGTGAGCTGAAGCTCACATGTCTTTGTGAACGACGTCTCCGATGCCTCCTCTTTTTCAAAATTGATTGGGGCAGATTCGGTCGTTTATGTGTGTAGACTGAATTATTTTGATAATCATGAAGATCTCTCAGGAACTTCTGTCTTTTGATGTCCATGAGATTTTGTTCAAATTTACTAAGAAAGTCAGCAAGTTCTGTATTAAGGATATGATAAAAATCCTGAGTTTGATATATTTCCAGTGAAGTACTAATAGAGTCAATATCCTGATTGACAGTATGTAACAAGGCCTCTTCCTTTGAGACAATAAGCTGCATCAGATCTAATGAACATTGATAGTATATTGTTCCATTTGATCATGAAATCGTCCGAATACGATGTGGAGGGGAATTTTTTAATTCTCAACCCTCTCGGGACCATAGACTGTTTGATATACTGCTTGAGTCCTTCCGCATCCCACCATAGTTTAGTCTCCTTTATTAGTAGGGTTTTGAGTTGTTCAAAAAGAGAGGTACAAGTCATCTCTTGTGTGGCGGGATGTGGGTCCTTAGTATAAACTTGGGAGATCTTTGTCCGACGATCCACAGTGCATAGAAGATAATGTGTGTGTGTCCAGGTTTTCACACAGGGCAGGAAGATAGGTAAAGTCCAGTGAATTTGGAATCTTTTAGGGTGTGCTATGCAATCTTGTAGAAGCAAAAAGGTTCTGGGGAGCGTAGTGCAAATGAGGATAATCAAATGCAAACCACAAAAGGTGCACCGCTCAGAACCCAGAACACCAAAGATTCAGTTCATTTATAAAAGTATATCAGGTTCAGGATGTTCCTCCTCATCCAATAGTCCAAATATGATACAGCAAAAAGAGCCGGCACACTGAAGTACGATATCCAATGAATTTATTCCATGCCCATAAAAATACAGCACACGCAGACACGTTTTGGCTTGTAGCCTTGTATACAGCATGTTCAAAAATGGCATATAACACACATATATACAAAAAGAAAGGGGAAATGGGGAGGAGTCTCCCACCAATGCAAAGAAAGGATTGGTTGATTAAAATTGGGGGTGGAATGTCAAAAAAGGTGGAATCCATTAATACAAATGCCCAATAATCAAAAGAGCCATACATAAAAGTAAAGAAAAACAAACAGAAGTGTTCTTTTTTTCACGCTTCTTTTTGTTTTTCTTTACTTTTATGTATGGCTCTTTTGATTACTGGGTCCAAGAGTGTCAAGCCGGACACCTTGTCCAGAATGTTCCCTGAGCCTGGGAAAATTCTCCCTCCAGACACCATCCTGCCAGCCCACAGCTTCCTACTGGTCCAGGAGGGTCTCCTAACAAGGATAAGGCGATCCCTAGCTGGCTCCACTGTCCCCAGGGGCCCTAAATTGTCGGAGAAAGATGGGCTGTGGTGGTTGGGTACCCGAGTCTTCGTGCCTGAGGAGCTCCGCCTGGAAGCACTGGAGCTTTGCCATGACAGCAAGCTAGCCGGGCACTTTGGCAACTGCAAGACAGGTGAACTGTTATCCCGCACCTTCTGGTGGCTGACTGAGGACTGCAGAACCTGTGAGTGCCTGTCCCACTTGTGCCTGAAACAAGACTGAAAGGACCAAGGCCTGGGGTATGCTGAATCCACTGCCTATCCCCGAACGTCCTTGGTCCCATATTTCTAAGGATTTTATTGTTGAGTTGCCCCCATCCGCGGGGTTCAACACCATCTTCATAGTGGTTGACCATCCCACCAAGATGGCACACTTTATCCCGATGCAGGGCACACCTTCTGCAACAGAAACTGCCAGCACCTTCATTAAAGATATTGTCCGGCTGCATGGCATCCCCACTAACATTGTGTCTGACCAGGGGGGTGCAATTTACGTCCCGAGTCTGGAGATCTTTATGTTCCATCCTAGGAATTGGACTGGCATTTTCATCGGCCTACCACCCGTAATCAAATGGCCAGACAGAGAGGACCAACCAGACCCTTGAGCAGCACCTCCGCTGCTACTCCTCGTACTCCCAGGACGATTGGGTCTTTCTACTGCCATTAGCCGAGTTCATATATAATAACGTGGTGTCACGAATGTATAATGGTAAGCTGAGTACATGTGGGAGTAAAAAGGTATCAACGAATTTGCTGGCATTTTCTGTCAGTGACCCTATACCAGACACTATCGGTCGAGGGGGGGATCGAATGATGACACCACGGACCTGCTCAGACATGTGGAGGGGGTCCATGTCCCTCCGGGCGCCCTGCTCGTGGCCATAGATATTGAGGCTTTGTACTCTAGTATCCCCCACGAGCAGGGCGTCCGGATGGCTGGCTCCTTCCTCTACGAGCAGGACCATACCACGTGGCCCCTAGTGGACTTTATTCTAGAGCTTTTACAATTCATACTTACCAAAAATGACTTCACATTCATGGAACAGCTCTACCTGCAGGTCCAAGGGGTTGCAATGGGCACAGCTTGTGCACCATCATACGCCAACTTATTCTTAGGGGGATGAGAAAGAACTATCTTTGCAGAGGAATCGTTTCAATCATATCTTCAACACGTTTTATGTTGGTATAGGTTCATTGATGACCTATTGATCATATGGATTGGTGGTGTGGACCTACTCCACCAGTTCATTGAGCAACTAAATAAAAATTCACTCAACCTTCAATGTACATATACTTTTGACCCCGAGAGTATCCCTTTCCTGGACATTAGTTTAATTATCAATGATCAGCATCAAATTGATACTGATTTATACAGAAAACCCACTGCGGGCAACACTCTTTTGTGTGCCTCTAGTGCACATCCCCGTTCTCTTGTGCAGAGCATCCCCTATGCTCAGTACTTACGCCTACGGCGGAATTGTACTAAAGATGAAGATTTCTTCCTACAAGCTGCAGCCCTTCGACAGCGATTATTGGCCAGAGGGTACACATGTACTAATCTTAGGAAAGCCTTTAATAAGGCTTTTTCATGGCCTCGCACCTCCCTCCTTTTCAGACGTCCCAGGGCTCCATCGCGTGAGACAGTTGGGGTGGTTACCCGGTACTCTGCTCATCATAACCTGCTACGGTCTGCCCTTTCTCAACATTGGCACCTCCTCACTGACCATCATATCCTAGGGAAATACGTTCGCCCTACCCCGGAGTTGATCTTTAGGAGAGCTACCTCGCTTCGTGACACGCTCACTAGTAGTCATTACCAACCTCTTTCTACACGTCCTTCGGGACCTCGTGGAACGTTCCGTTGTGGAAGTTGTCCGCGATGTCCCTGGGTTTTGGAAGGTACCCATTTTGAACTTCCTAACGGCCTAAGATTCTCACCTCCGTTCCATGCGAATTGTTGAACAAGGGGATTAGTGTACTTGATGGTCTGTGAGTGTGGTGCCTTTTATATAGGCAAAACCATACGTGAGTTTAGACAGCGTATTTGGGGACCACCTCTATGTCTCCTTCGGTGGCAAATTGACCACCGTGGGTAGACATATTGGTCTTTACCACCGATATAATATCCAAGTGGTCAAATTTATGGTCCTTGAGGTGATCCCTCAGGAACCCAGGGGAGGGGACTGGGATCGCCGCATCCTACAGAGGGAAACCCTGTGGATCGAACGCCTGGGAGCTAACTTCCCACCTGGTATCAATGAGGTGCATACCTACAGACCCTTTCTATAGAACTTGCTTTGTGGGGACTAGTCCCTGATGACCATTTCAATCCCTGCCCTGGTTTGGATGAACCCTCAACCCAGTCTGTCTCTTTAAATGCCCAATAATGAACATTATTAACAATACTTTTTACCAAGCTTCTCTGGTCCATATTCAAATAGTTTTGGACCTTATCGGTCACTTTTGTTAATACCAAGAATCAGTATATTTACATTTTTAACCCTTTCTTGTCTCACTGTGACAGACGCTCACCCATCGGCCTCGATGGGTGTACTGCCCGTGCAATTAGTGAAAGTTTGTTATAGCATGGCCAGTGGCCTGTTGTTATCTCAGGAGTTCCCTGGCCGATGCAGGTGTACCCTTTAATCTTTGTTACACGACTTTCTCCACTATGATCGCGCCTCCTGAGGTTAGGGATGGTTGTCCCCATACGGCGGGCATGTGACCCCTCTGTCTGCGGCGACGTTGCCTCGGCAACGCATCCGCACTCACCTTGGTGCCGGCTCATCTGAGTGTGCACCATGTTTGGCCTCACACCTGACCCTCAGGGTGTGTGGGAGGGGCCAGGCACGGGCGCGCCGAGCTCAGCTGTTGCTGATGATTCGGCGTCCCCGTGCAGGGGATAAATGGAGCGATTAGCCTCACTTCCTGTCACGGCTGTTCCACCAGAGATGAGCTGTATCCTGCTATTTTACATGGTAAGCCCTGTTCCCTTATGCGGTTCCGCCCCTGCGGCTTAGTAGTCGTTGTCGACTCGAGCCGCGCGGGCACGGACCGGGGAGGGTGTGTGGGACTCCCAGTCCACACTCCGGTTTGTACCACGTGTGAGTCTACTCGGCCGTGGTTCCACTCACGCCTACGCAACGGCTCCGTTGCAGCGGCGTCTGTCTCCCCAGTGTACGGGCGGCATACCCCTGTTGGTAGGGATTGGAGTCCTCCGCGCTAGTATCACCTCTTTCAGCACATTGTTTCTAATTTCCCATGTGGACGTAGCCGGTCCCTTGAGGACTCTATTGTTGTCCGGTGACCGGTACG
>BLSH010187592.1:45292-56822 GCA_018402905.1 Glandirana rugosa | reverse complement strand
GGTAAAAATGGACAGTTGAGCCACGGTTGTACCCCTACTGGGTGCCCACTCAAAAATAACAGCCAGGTGGTGCTGTTCACATGCTGCCATTTTTAACTTGGGGTGCAGAGTTTGACAAGTGGCATAACTCATCCACTGAGTTCAGTGGAGCTGCATGGCAACTGCATGCAATGCACAGGATTGCGGAGTGGTAGGAAGGCATTATAGGGCTAAATCTCCTCAATACCTGTCAAATGCCCTCTGAAAAGCATTGTGATTGGAAGGAAAGAGTCTAAGATCCATACTGCTGGGATATCTTGCAGATCCTGACCTGGAGTCAAGAACAGATGCATGGCTCCTGGGGTTTACAGCATGCTGGTGCTAACGAAGAAATAACTTGGAGAAGGAGAAGCTGACTGGCTCAGGGAGACCTGCTGACAGTGGAGGCATCGAGGGCCGGACAGGACAGCCAAAGGGCAGGATGTCCCCAGGGGCTGCAGTTTGCCCAAGTCTGCTATATGGTGTCTTCTCCTGACTTTAACTACTTGCCGACCAGCCACCATCATTTTACTGTAGCTGTAGGGCGGCTCGCGCATTCGCGATTGCAGGTGGGCGCACGCCGCCAGCACCACACACTCGCTCCCGCTGTACACTGTGGGAGCGTGCCCGCGGATCATGTGGATTCAATGTCCACAGACGACCCGCGATCACCTTGTGCAGAGGCAGAACAAGGCGGATCCCTGTTCTGGCAGGTGACATGTCAGAGATCTACTGTTCCCAGTGATCGGGAACAGTGATCTCTGTCATGTCCCTGGTGGGCCATCCTCCCTACAGTTAGTACACATCTAGGGAACACAGTTAACCCCTTGATCACCCTTACTGTTAACCCCTTCTCTGCCAGTGGCATTTTTACATTGATTAGTACATTTTTATAGCACTGATCAACGTAATAATGTCACTGGTCCCCAAAAAGTGTAATTTGGGGTCAGATTTGTCTGCCATAATCTTGCAGTCCTGCTAAAAATTGCAGATCACTGCCATTACTAGTAAAAACAATTAAAAAAAATAAAAGTCCCTAAGTCTATCCCATAGTTTGTAGACGAGATAACTTTTGCGCAAACAAATCATTATACGCCTATTGTGATTTTCTTTACCAAAAATATGTAGAAGAATATATATAAACTGATGAATACATTAGTATTTTTATATTTTTTAGGGATATGTATTATAGCAGAAAGGTTTTTTTTCTCAAAATTGTCGCTCTCTTTTTGTTTATAGCGCAAAAAATAAAAACTGCAGAGGTGATCAAATACCACCAAAAGAAAGCTCTATTTTGTTGGAAAAAAATGACATCAATTTTGTTTGGGTACAGTGTCGCATGCCTGCGCAATTGTCAAATAAAGCGATGCAGTGCCATATCGCAAAAAATGGCCTGGTCAGGAAGTGGGGCTGAAGTGGTTAAATGTTTATTTTTTTCAAGAAAATTAGACTTTCTAAGTGACAGATAAAGCAAAGAGACAGTAATATTGTTTGATTAGCTATGTAAGCACAACAACACTTGTATACGCATAGCACCTGATGAAGTGAAACATGCTGGCAATGGGTATGGCAGCACAAGTACTTTGGATTTAGTTGAGGCTGGTTAGTGTAATAATAATAAAAGGAAATAGATATTTTAAAAATGCTGTTTATGGCAAAAGTATAAGAGGAGGAAAATTCTGCTGTAAAGCTGAATAAAGTTAATATGAGAGAAGAAAGTTATACAGGGAAATCAGAAGCGAGGCGGCAGCCTAGTAATTAGGTAGAAATGGCAAAGAATAAGTAATTACTGTGAGAGAGAGAGAAATATTTTTATTAAGAATAAAGCCTTCAGGAAATGGAAACCTAGTGAGGAAGTGAGACATCATAACCAAAAGAAAAAAAAAACTGTAGATACTCAAGAAGAAAGGAATGAGAGGATTATGCAGTAGGAAAAGAAGAAAAAATATATGAAAAAGAGAGTTTTCAAAAAAAGTAGAGGAGAAGAGATATTGAAAGAAAAGTAAAATATAATAAATGTGTTTTCAAGAGAAATGCATAGAAAACCCATTTTAAGGGAAAGAAGATGTAGAATAAGAGAGCTTTAAAAAAATAGAACAGGTACACAGAAGACAGAGAAAGAGAATAATTGCACAGCCAGTAGACTTGGATAGGTGACACACTTGCTGACGTAAAGTGTTACTAAACCCAGGACACTGCATTCACTATATCTGGTCTCCCACAGTACACAAAACATAGGTACCAGGTGATCCATCACATTGGTGGTAACAGTGGGATACTTCCTGCAGTCTGGGACATCCAAACCCCCACCAGGATCTAAGGTCTGGTTAGCAGAAGAGGATAAGTACAGATACCAGCTGCCATTGAAGATGAATTCATAAGGAGGCTGTGAGAAATGCAGGTGCAGCACAGGGGAACAGTGCCAGCGCAAGTCCCGCTAAGATGGTATGATTCCGTCTGCTGGAAGTGCTAGACTGTGAACAGCATCGCCAGGGAAAAATTATCCTGTCGATCCAGGAAGGGTACTGATTGAGGTACGAAGTGTGGGTGCTGTTTAATGGGGAACAACCGCACAAGGAGTGGACAGCTGAGTTAAGCAGGCTGGTCTGGGCAGAGATGTGGCTGGATGAGAGCTACAGAGCTCTCTGCTGGTATGTAGCCCAAGTGTGCCTGTGGACAGTGGACAACAGCCCGATAAAAGGCTTTGGCTGGGGCTGTTGTACGGAGGCTGTCAGAGGACCCTGACTTCAGGAGCGATCTAAAGTGGTGTTTCGAGGAAGTCATGGCACAGGAATATCTGGAAGTTCTAGCCATTCTGGAATGGGAGTTGGAGATTGCCTACAGATGGCTGCTAGATGCTGAAACCAAGGGAAAGAAAGGGGTAGCCCCTGGAAGTCGCACATCTAAGGTATCCTAGAGGGGTGAATAGAGTGGCAACCTCAGCCTGGACTCCAACCAGGCCACGCCTCAACACATTTCCCTCCGCCCCCAGAGTTTAGTCGCGGGGAAAGCTCTGAAACTCCGGCTGAAGTGTCGTCAATGGGGCAGAGTAACAGTGTGCTTTGCCCACCTCCGCCCACAGCTATGGAAGCAGACCTCTTATGGTGAAGGCAGCAAGTGTTAACTCACCTTGACGAACCTGTTTCTGCAGAGGACAAGCTTGGGTGGAGGAATGCATCTGTCCAGCAGCAGGACAGGTATCTGGGAGATGAAGCAACTGGCTCATCTACCCAGCGGCAGTACGATGACCTGGGATCAGAGTAAGCTGTTTCCCCTTCCCAGCAAGGGCCCCTGCCAGGGAGATATATTGTCTCTGCAGCTGGGTGGATCTTCAGGAGACTTGGCAGCTGGCTCAGCTCCTCAGTGGCAGTCCATGGGCAAGGGAGAGGAAGAAGTCATCCTCCCTCCCCAGAAACAAGCTAAGGTGATCGGAGAGGAGGAAGCCATCCTCCCTTCCCAGCAGCAGATCCTCCCCTCAGGGGAGGAGGTGGTCGTCCTTTCCTCCCAGCAACAGATCAAGGACTTGGACGCAGAGGAAGTTGTCCTCCCACTCCAACAATCTGCCAGAGCAGAGGATGCTTGGTCCCTAGATGAAGTGCTGGCAACAGGGAAGAGCACCACTGGCCACTGTCTAGCACCTTCCTACAGAAGCAGACTGAGCCCCGGAATGGCAAAGACCTCCCAGCTGAAGCGCTGGCAGCTGGACAGAGGGTCCACTACCTCTGCCCCATGCCTACTGATGACAACTCTTACCTGTGGCCAATAAGGGAGCTTATGTGGACGACTATGTGGGTTCACTCTGCCTGACTAATGCATGTCCAGATTAGTTGGAGGTTGGGAACATTGTTAGTCTGCCTTTGGGGGGGGGGGGGTGACAGACCCATCCAGGACAGGGGTTTTTGGAGGGGACTAGGTCAGGTCCTGAAACCCTTTGACTGGCCCAGAGTATCTACCAGGATTATGTGGCCAGGAAGTCCCCTTACAAAGTCAAACTAAGTAGATAAGTTTTATTTTACTGTAAAAAAAAATGTTGTACTCAGCACTGTTAAGATGGTATACCATATAACTGAAAATGTACTTGTTATTAAAATCACAAGTAAAGGTCCTCTTCTGCAAATGAGGGTTTCCTATTCTTTCTAGGGAGGTAATGATATAGCTAATACTGAGGGAAGAAGGTGCTTGGGCTGTGAGGAAGAGTTACTGCAGGTGGGCTATACAAGGGGAATATTGTGATTGACTTAAGTGCTGGGTCTCCCGTAACTTAGGCAGGCCAGTCGCTTAGGGTTGTAGCATTTCGCTGGTCAAATGGAGAGTTGGCCCCTTGTACAGTACGTGGAGTTGCCTAAACACAAATATATGTAGAAAGTAAGTCATCAAACATGGGTTTAAGGTCTCTGACCTATCCCATGTCTAGTATGTTCGAGAGAAGTCATTGTAGGATTCTAAGGTTTAGCGGAACCTTCTGGAGGACTAGAGGTGTGCTACACGCTCCTCTGGACCAGTTACACAGTATGCAACTATTGTTCCCATATTTCAGGATGATATCCCTTCTGTATATACTGTTACAGTAAATAATTAAGATGTGATTTTATGTACATTAGGATGAGTCAAACATCTTCCATGCCACCCATCATCACATGTAAACATCTCTGAAACTTAGAAGAAGTACTGAAACTCTTGCATCCAGGATTACATTTTCGCCTAATATATTTGTCAAAGAACTGGGATCTTTGTGCAGAATACCCTCATTCACAGTTCAGGACAGTATGACAGCATTCCAAGTCCTGAACTGCAAAATAGGTAGCCCCACTCGTAAATAAGTTCTTTACATTAATATATTGTTAGGTGTTTACTTTATTTTATCCATGTCTCTATGGCAAATCTAAACGGTAAGGACATATAGTCAGATAATATTCTGGATTCTAATCACAGCTGATGGTTAATGTGCCCATTATGTGACCATACTAATAGCATTTATTCCTATCCCCAAATAATTCTTCCTCTGGTTCTACAACATGCGAACATTGTAAATCCAAAGGTGATCATCTGCTTGGCAACTGGAATCTGTGAATGTGGTTATCCATATATGGGCAGCGGTATTTGAACAGAGTATAAAGCAATGGGATCAGATCAGAGTTCAGTCCTCCTATAATCAATTACAATCCTGAGATAAGCATGTACTTTATATGCATTCTATTAAAGGAACTGTGTGTATTACAGCATTTCCTACTGCACTATAAGAAGTAATCAGGCTCTCTTGTCTGTGTTCTGTGCCCACTCAATTTAACTTAAAGGCTACTTCTATGGCAACTGCTCTAACAGCTTTCTGTAACCAGTTTAGTACTTTAGAAGTAGTCTTTTACTCAAGAAATAACAACTGTTCTAAACCTCTTGTGTGGAAATATTCAACCTTACCCAATATATATGATTAAAATATTTTTAAATAATATGATTGTTTAGACACAACCAATTACAGACAGCCATCAAATACTAATAGTCAGAAACATATTATTAATGTGACAAATAGCTAAAGAAAGCTAATAAACAGAAATGTTATATTAAAACATATACTTGCATTTCTCCATCTCTCACAGGTTCTGATATTGATGACATAAAAATTATATTTAGAAACTGAAAGTGCTTGCCCCAAACACACTTTATGATTTGTGCTGTACTGGGGCTCGCTGAGTGCAGCATATAGCATTATATGCAGCCAACACATTTAAGGACTATTAAATTGCACTTTTGTTATTGGGTATATATATATATGTTTTAACATACAGTATAGTTTTATATTCCTTTTAGTCTGCCACTAGTGCCAAATTACCATCAGTGGATTCTGTAGGCAAAGAATCTTTGAGGACAAAAGCAATACCACTGTGCTAGGATCTCTTCTTGTTTTATGGGTTCTAATCTGGGTTAGAGTATTCTGACAGTGTGTAAATAAGCTGATATCGCAGTAGAATAGTGCTAAAAATGTAATTAAATTAAAGTCCATATAGTAAGATAACAGTGGCAGCTATCCTCAGAGAAAGCCAGCTCTGTGGGATAAAACAAAAAAGGGAAAAGCAGGAAGTGCCACCTGAGGGTAGTATCAATGTTAAATGGTTTAATAACTGTAAATCCGGGAGCCTGATGGTGACTCGCAGAGGTGGAGAGGGTTTACACATTCCTCAGGGTGTAGGGTGTTGGGCATGGGGGGTGAGATCAATGAAAAAGAAGTTGGATGCCAGTCACTCTTATGCTTTAAACAAAAGAAGGTTTATTTCTCAACAGGAGAAATAGGGGAGAACAGGGCACAGGACACCCTTAGTAACAGTCAATAGGCAGGCAGACTCTTTAGACAAAAATAGGTGAAGCAAGGCATACAGCAGTACAGAGAAAAAGAGTCTATAAGCTGAACCAGCATGTCTGTACTTGTAGGACAGGTTGTCTCCTCTAGTAACTAAGCTCTACTCACAGCTTCAGACACATGGATTCACTTGGAATTCTCTCCTGAAGTCCTCCCAGCCAATTCATAGCCTCCAGCTCATGAAGAGTCCCCTCTAGTGCTTCCTCAGAACTCCATCCCTCTCAGAATCCCTTCCGAATCTCTGGCAGGCTTTCATCAGCAAAACTTTGAACACCTGGATAGGCTTCAGACAAGCCCAGCAACCGGCAGCCACATGGATAGGCCTCAGGCTTCAGGCCTAACAGCCAGGAGCTACTTCACACGCACCCACCCAGAACATCTGGGTGGGCTGGACTGACTTAGATCACCTGACTTCTTCCAGATAAACACCTCACCCACAATGCAGCAGCACCGAGTGTGACGAATGCGGGTATCAGATCGCTGCCCTCCTCGCCGACCGGCGACCGAGGACCCCCCTGATCTAATACCGCACTTGTCACAAACGTAACAATGCCACTCTCAGCTGTTTTCAGCACAAAGATTTCCCAGTTTGCGGGACCACCGTCTAAGTGCCAGCCACCTGAGAGCGATTGTTACCGGGCTAATTCAAACAATTAACCCTTTCTCTGCCACCACTTCTGGATGCCGGCCAGAAGACCCGTATGTTAGCAATACCAGTATTTCAGAATAACCACCTGTACACACACTGTCACCTCAGACAGGTATATTTTGATGCGTTATTTTAAAAACAGTAGCGCTCTTCAAAGGAACAGATTCGTAATAGTTGCATTAGGAGCTTTAGGGACAAAATGAACACTTTTCAAAATAAAGTTCAATAATGAAAAGGTCAAGATTTAGGTGCAGTAAAATATTTACAGAAAAATAAAACTAGAAAGTGAGACAAAATTACAGCGAAAGAGAGAAGAATGAAAATACCTGCATTTGAAATGTCCGTGCCTAATCAGTGTTTCGAAGATGATTTCCTGGTTCTCTGATGTTTCATTGATGGTAAGATGAGAACTGACCATTGATCTTGGCAGTCCTTTTTCTCTGGATCACAAGGGGGTAGAGCCATACCCCTCTGCCTTGTGCATGAGAGGGCGTGTTCTTAGAAAATGTCCAGGGTGGGCCATTGCAAGACATGCTGCATAATTCATGCATAGCATATTTCAAGATTGGGCCGCCTGGCACATGTTCCAGTAAGAAATTTAATTTCAGCTTGCATAAAGCTTCCAAATGACTCCAAACATGAGAGTTTTGAGACCTTCTGGGGCCCTGGGGAGGGAATAGACTAGTTATATTCCTCCTTGGGTAACAAGGGGTGAATGTTTATACTTGAATTATCCGGGCTGAAATTCTACATTCAAATTTGTATGTTTTATCACTATGGCATATTCCTACTGGAAATTATGGGTTGATGTAGCTTTCATATAAGTTTTAAGATAGAGAAAGAGGGTCGTCCCAAGGTTAGAGCTGCCAGGAGAATTTATGGGCAAACATCAGTTTGTTGTATGTTTGATCAAGATAAGCGAACAGGGCTTTTTCTTGACCAGCCATGGACCATAATCAGATGGCTCCTTTGAAGTTGATCTGGCCAGAGAGGGAGGGAGTGTAAATGAGAAGCTTGTTCAAACTGCCATGTTAGAAGGAGAGAAACAAAAAACGTAACAGCCATTTAACCACTTCCTTACCGGACCATTTCTGGCACTTCTCTCCTACATGTAAAAATTATCTTTTTTTTGCTAGAAAATTACTCAGAACCCCCAAACATTATATATGTTTTTTTAGCAGGGACTCTAGGGAATAAAGTGGCAATCATTGCAACTTTTTATATCACACGATATTTGCGCAGGAATTTTTCAAACGCGTTTTTTTTTGGAAAAGAAACAGTTTTGCGAATTAAAAAAATACAAAACAGTAAAGTTAGCCCAATTTTTTTATATGTTGTAAAAGAGGATGTTACGCTGAGTAAATTGATACCCAACATGTCACGCTTTAAAATTGCGAACACTCGTGGAATTGCGCCAAACATTGGTACTTAAAAATCTCCATAGGCGACGCTTTAAAATTTTTTACAGGGTACATGTTTAGGGTTACAGAGGAGGTCTAGTGCTAGAATTATTGCTCTCACTCTAACGCATGGGCCGATACCTCACATGTATGGTTTGAACACCGGTTACATATGTGGGCGGGGCTTACATATGCATTTGCTTCTGCACGCAAGCACGCGGGGACGGGGGGGACTTTAATTCTTTTTATTTTTTATTATTATTATTTATTTTACTTTTATTTTTATTTTTTTACACTGTCTCTTTATTTTTTATTTTTTTATCACTTTTATTCCTATTACAAGGAATGTAAACATCCCTTGTAATAGGAATGGTGCGTGACAGGTACTCTTTATGGAGAGATGTGGGGTCAATATGACCTCACATCTCTCCTGCAGGCTGGAAAACTGAGATCAGAAAAAAAAATTCCGATCCCAGCCTTTCCAGCTGTGATCACGGCTTTGTTTACTAAAGCCGGCCCGGACTTGACGTCATAACGTCGCGCCCGGGCCTCCGAGGGTCATAGAGATGACTGGTGACCAGATGGTCATCAGTTATCTCCCTGACGACAATCCGACGGTGACGGATACCTTCTCCCTGCCACCTATCGTACGGGCGGCACGGGAGAAGCACCGAATGGCAGCGGGAGGGGGGGACGTCCCCTCCCGCTGCCTATAAGAGCGATCAAGCGGCTGAACTGCCGCTATGATCATTCTTATGGTGTACAGAATTGCCAGCCTAAAAAAATTATAGCTGAACAGTGCCTGTAGCTGCTGGCACCGTTCAGACATCACCCCTCAAAGTCCAGGACGTCCATGGACGTCCTACCAGCAGGAAGGGGTTAAGTAGCTCCCCTTCCAATATGGAGTCTTGCTTCGGGCCTGGTATAATTACTTCCTGTGGGTCTCACATGTGGTCTCCCCCCTGAGGTGGTTGCATTCCCGTCCTGGCGCAATCCACGCCTACAGGCTCAGCTTGGCGGGACAGACCATCAGCATTCCCATGGGCGCTGCCTTTCTTGTGTTGGATGGTGAAATCATATTGCTGAAGCATTAAGCTCCAACGAAGTAGCTTGCCATTCTCCCCAGCAACACGATTTAGCCAGCTCAAGGGAATGTGATCGGTGATCACCGTGAAGTGCCTCCCATAGAGGTACATCTGCAGCTTCTGGAGAGCCCAAACGATCGCGAGACATACCTTTTCGATCGTGGCGTAGGCTACTTCCCTGGGAAGCAGTTGCTGGCTCAGGTAGAGGATGGGGTGTTCCTCTCCGGTGTCATCCACTTGGCTCAGGACTGCACCCAACCCATAGGCAGAGGCATCAGTCTGCACTAAGAAACAGCGGGTGAAGTCGGGAGCCTGTAGCACAGGGGCGCTGGCCAAGCCTCCTTTAAGGTCTGAAATGCCCTCTCACATTCTGGTGTCCAAGACACCACTTTGGGCAGTTTCTTCTTGGTTAGGTCAGTCAAAGGTTTTGCCAGGCTACTATAGTTACTTACAAATTTCCTATAGTAGCCAGCTGTCCCCAAGAATGACATAACCTGTTTGTTGGTTTGAGGGGTTGGCCAGGCCAGTATGGCCTCCACCTTCCCTGTCTCAGGTCTTAGAGTGCCTCCTCCCAGCTGGTGTCCCAGGAACTGGACATCAGTCATGCCGATCTGACACTTGCTGGGCTTAACAGTCAGACTGGCAGCTGTCAGTTAGTCCTCCCAGGTAGGGCTGAACACCGCAATGTCGTCCAGGTAAGCCATGGCAAAGGTTTCCATCCCCTCCAGTAAGTCATTCATGGCCCTCTGGAAGGTGGCTGGGGCGTTCTTCATCCCAAACGGCATGACGGTAAATTCGAACAAGCTGAATGGGGTGATGAAAGCCGACTTTTCCCGAGCTTCAGGGGCCAGAGGAATTTGCCAGTACCCTCTGCTCAGATCCATGATCGTGATATAGCAGGTCACCGTCAGCCTATCCAACAACTCATCGATCCGGGGCATGGGGTAGGCGTCTGCAGTGGTGATCACATTCAGCTTTCGGTAGTCCACACAGAACCTGGTCGTCTGATTCTTTTTGGGGACCAGGACCACTGGGGACGCCCAAGCACCGTGGGACCTCCGAATTACCCCCAGCTGCAGCATCTCCTCCACCTCCCGCTTCATGTCAGCCAGCACCTCCAGAGAGACGCGATAGGCCAACTGTTTAATGGGGGGATGTGCCCCAGTGTCCACCTGGTGGACAGCGAGGTCCGTCCACCCCAGTTTCCCCGTAAACCGGCTCCCATGGACTGCTAGCACGTCCTTCAGCCCAGGTACCTGTGCGGGGGTAAGGTTGGGGTTTATCAGGAGGTCAGGGTTGACCTTCTTGGTGTCAGCTAACAAGTCTAGGAGTGGGTCAGCCTCTTCAAGCTCCGGCCTGCTGCAGACTGAAATGGCATAGGCGTGCGGTCATGATGGGCTTTAATCATGTTCACATGGAAGGCCTTCTGCCGTCTACTCCCTTCTCCCAACCGTTCAGACACTGGGTAATGGGGTACGGGCCTTCCCAAGTGGCCTGGAGTTTGTTCTGCCGCAAGGGGAGCAGAACATACCCCAGCTGCCCAACGTTATATGCCCGCTCTCTAGCATTGCAGTCATACCAACGTTTCTGCCTGGTCTGGGCCTGGGTCATGTTTTCCCGCACCATCCCCACCAACATTTCCATTATATTCCGGAATCTCAGGATGTAATCCACCACAGAGACCTCTGGGTCTGCGATCTTGTCCTCCCAGGTCTCCCGGATTAGGTCCAGGGGTCCTCTAACCCTCCGTCTGTACAACAGTTCAAATGGCGAGAAGCCTGTGGACTCCTGGGGCACCTCTCTGTAAGCAAACAGCAGATGAGGCAGGTACCTTTCCCAGTCCTTACCCTGGGACTCCACAAAGGTACACAGCATTTGTTTCAGGGTACCATTGAAACGCTCGCACAAGCCATTCGTTTGTGGATGGTAAGGACTGGCCATGATATGCGTCATCTGTATTTTCTGACAGAGAGCGTGCATAGTCTTTTATGTCTACTGCGTATAGTACCGGTCAGGAATGGTAGGT
>BLSH010187592.1:4275-20131 GCA_018402905.1 Glandirana rugosa | reverse complement strand
GGCGCGCTAAGGGTTAACTATGTTCCCTGGGCGTGTTCTAACTGTATTGGGGACTGCCTATCTGGGGAAAGGAAGTTATCACAGCCTTCATGTACGAGAAGGCTGTGATCACTTCCCTTCCCCCTCACACAGAGCGGAGGTCCGTGTTTACATACACGGACCCCCGCTCATTCGCTCCGGGGGGGCCATCGCGGGTAGCCGGCGGCAATCGAAGCCGCCGCACCCGCTCCCTGGACCCCCCCGGACACAGTGAGCGCGCGGGCGCGCCTCCGGCGGCGCGCGCGCGCTCACAGTGCGCGTTATCGCAGCCGCCGTCGTATGACGGCGTTTTGCGATAACGAACCACTTTGTCGCCGTCAGATGCCGATCGGCGGTCGGCAAGTGGTTAATGGAGTCAGCAATGGAAAAAACTGCCCTTTCTACCCCTGAGGGGTCCTTCCAGTACAAGTGAATGCCGTTTGGTCTGCATGGGGCCCCTGCATCCTTGAAGAGAATGATGGATAAAACTTTGAGTCCGCATCACCCCTATTTGGATGATGTGGTCATCCACAGTCCAGATTGTGAATCACATCTGCCCTGGTACAAGCAGTCATAGATTCTCTTTGGGTAGTAGGTTTAACACCTAACCCAACAAAGTGTGCCAAAGGTCTGGAGGAGGCCAAATACC
This sequence comes from Glandirana rugosa, assembly GCA_018402905.1. Taxonomy (NCBI): domain Eukaryota; kingdom Metazoa; phylum Chordata; class Amphibia; order Anura; family Ranidae; genus Glandirana; species Glandirana rugosa. The sequence continues at coordinate 19,464 of BLSH010187592.1, read as the reverse complement.
TTGGGTATGTTATTATTTGGGGACTGATCAAGCCCCAGACCAATAAGATTGAGGCAATTCAAAAGTGGCCCCAACCAGTGAATAAAATACAGGTTCGTGCCTTCCTGGGTATTACAGGGTATTACAGGCGGTTCATACCCAACTTTGCCACCTTTGCTGTCCCTCTGCCCGATCTGATGAAGGGGAGAGGGTCGGGCATGGTTAAGTGGAATCCCGAAGACGAGAAGGCATTCCAGAAGTTGAAACAAGCCCTTTGTGTACAACGGGTGCTGACTAGGTGGGACTAGGTGCTGTTCTGTCCCAGATCAGAGACGGTGAGGAGCACCCGGTTCTATACTTAAGCAGGAAGCTTAAGAGTGCTTGACGATCAAATTGGCCTTAGCGGTACTGAATAGGGATGGGCCGAACACTCCCCAGTTCTGTTCGCACCAGAACATGCGAACAGGCAAAAAATTTGTGCAAAAATTCGAACACTGTTAACCCCTTGCCGACCGCCCACTGCAGTCTGATGGTGACAGAGTGGCTCGTTATCACAAACCGCCATCATATGACGGCGGCTGCAATAACTAGTGCTGTGAGCACGCGCGCGCTCACTGTGTCCGGGGGGGGGCAGGGAGCGGGTAGGGTGGACTCGATTGCCGCTGGATACCCGCGATGGCCCCCCCGCAGTGAGGGAATGGAGGTCCGTGTAAGTAAACACCAATCTCCGTTCTCATAGCGGGGGAAGGGCGGTGATCACAGGCTTACTCTATATGGAAGCCGTGATCATCCTCTTTCCCCAGCCAGGGCAGCACACACACAGTTAGAACATGCCCAGGGAACACAGTTAACCCTTAGAGCACCCCCTGCAGGTTAACCCCTTCACTGCCAATGGCATTTACACAGTAATCAGTGCATTTTTATAGCACTGATCGCTGTATAAAAGCCAATGGTCCCAAAAAAGTGTCAGAATGGTCCGACATGTCTGCTACAAAATCGCAGATCGCCGCTATTACTACTAAAAAGTAAAAAGAAAACCCCAGAAACAAATTCTCATCGTCCGTAAACGCTGCAACTTTTGCGCAAACCAATCAATAAATGCCAATTGCGATTTTTTTTTTTTTACCAAAAATATGAGGATGAATCTAAATCGGCCAAAACCAATGGAAAAAAAATGTTTTTTTATATTTTTTTTTTTGGATTTGTATTTTAGGAAAAAGTAAGAAATTTGGGTTTTTTTGCAAAATTGTTGCTCTTCTTTTGTTTATAGCGGCGATCAGAAATGACGCAGAGGTGATCAAATACCACCAAAAGAAAGCTCTATTTGTGGGAAAAAAAGGACACAAATTTAGTTTGGGTACAACGTTGCATGGCCGTGCAATTGTCAGTTAAAGCGATGCAGTGCCGAATCGCAAAAAGTGCTCTGGTCCTAAAGTGGGAAATCCTTCTGGGGCTGAAGTGGTTAAAGTCTATGGGACCTGAACATGAAAAATCAAAAGTGCTCATTTTAAAGGTTTATATGCAAGTTATTGCCCTAAAAAAGTGTATGGGGACCCGGGTCCTGCCCTAGGGGACATGTATCAATGCAAAAAAAAGTTTTTAAATCAATAGTTTTTTCAGGAGCAGGGATTTTAATAATGCTTAACATGAAACAATAAAAATGAAATATTCCTATAAATAATGTGCCTGGGGGGGCCTTAGTCTGCCTGTAAAAAGGCACATCTCTGTGATATTTAGAACATAGCCAGAGCAAAATGACATTTGTGAAGGAAAAATAGTCATTTATTATCGCGGCTGTAATGTATTGCCGGCTCCTGGGCAATATACAGGAAAATCATTGAAAAAATTTGCATGGGGTCCCCCCCAGTCCATACCAGGCCCTTTGGGTCTGGTATGGATTTTAAGGGGAACTCCACGCCAACATTTTAAGAAAAATTGACGTGGGGTCCCCCCTAGAATCCAAACCAGACCCTTATCTGAGCATGCAACCTGGCCAGCTAGGATAGGGAGGGATGAGCGAGCACCCCCCTCCTGAACCGTACCAGGCTACATGCCCTCAACATGGGGAGTATGGGTGCTTTGGGGCAGGGGGGGGCTCTGCGCCCCCCACCCCAAAGCACCTTGTCCCCATGTTGATGGAGACAAGAGCCTTTGCCCCACAACCCTGGGCTGTGGTTGTGGGGGTCTGCGGGTGGGGGGCTTATCAGAATCTGGAAGCCCCCTTTAATAAGTGGGCCCCCAGATCCGGACCTCCCCATGTGAATTAGTATCGGGTACATCGTACCCCTGCTAGTTCACCAAAAAGTGTCAAAAAAGTCCTTTATTAAAAAAAAATAAATATAAATAAGTGTCCCCCGTTGTAATCCATCGTCAATCACGGCGCGTGACAGACCTGAAAAAAAATAAAAATAAAGCCACAACAGCTCCTCCTCTATGGGAGGTTTCCCGACAATTGAGCTTGGTTTGTTGTGACAGTTTATTTATATGGCAGGGCGGGGCCACTTGGTGATGTATGCGCGTGACCTGCCTCCTCTGACGTCACATGACGTCAGAAGGGGCGGGTCGCTTGCTTACGTCGCCGGGTCGCCCCGTCCTGTCATATAAATAATCTGTCAAAACAAACAGCGGGCAGACGGTGGGAGCCCTCCCAACAGGAAGGAGCTGTACGCGTCATATGGGGCGCTCCGCGGCGGTGAAGTCGCCCACTGTATGGTTGGAACAGTTGCTCAGCCGCAGGGGCTTCAGCAGAGGGGGAGGATGACAGTATGCGAAGCGAAGTGGTAGACGGACGCTACCTGTCACCTCGTATGCATTCATGTGGACTGGATTAAACAGAGTCCAGTCCGGATTTAAACAGCCACCATGGCAGGGCTGGTTCCGGTCCAGAGTTTGTGGTCCACTGGTGTACACCAGCCTTAAATAATCAGGAAGAGATCTCACTAGAGCTCTGACCTGGAACATTGTGGCTTATGTTTTGTGGGTGTCGAGGGCCAGCCCCACACCGTATAGTGAGTAAACTATATTATTCAGTTTAGCGCCAGATGGCAAGTATTTATTCTCTAATTTGCTTGTTTTTTAAAATGTAAATCTTTTACCAATAAACCTGACAAGCTGCCAGATTTTAAAGAAAGTTGCCTGCACCCTGACTATTTTCCTCAGGAAAGTTCATCCCCACGAGCTAAGCTCCCACAATATATATATATATATATACACACACACTATATTACCAAAAGTATTGGGGCGCTTGTCTTTACAAGCACATGAACATTAATGGCATCCCAGTCTTAATCCGCACAGTTCAATATTGAGTTGGCCCACCCTTTACAGCTATAACAGCTTCAACTCTCCTGGGAAGGCTGCCCACAAGGTTTAGGAGTGTGTCTATGGGAATGTTTGACCATTCTTTCAGAAGCGCATTTGTGAGATCAGGCACTAATGAGGACGAGAAGGCCTGGCTCGCAGTCTCCGCTCTAATTCATCCAAAAGGTATTCTATCTGGTTGAGGTCAGTACTCTGTGCAGGACAGTCAAGTTCCTCCACCTCAAACTCACTTATCTATGTCTTTATGGACCTTGTTTGTACACTGGTGCGTAGTCATGTTGAAACAGGAAGGGACCATACCCAAACTGTTCCCACAAAATTGGGAGCTTGAAATTGGCCAAATGTCTTGATATGCCGATGCCTTAAAAGTTCCCTTCACAGGAACTAAGGGGCCAACCCCCACCCCTGAACAACAACCCCACCCCTCACCAAATGATTTGGACCAGTGCACAAAGCAAGGTCCATAAAGACATGGATGAGCGAGTTTGGGGGTGAGGAACTTGACTTGCCTGAACAGAGTCCTGACCTCAACCCAATAGAACACCTTTGGGATGAATTAGAGTGGAGACTGCTAGACAGGTCTTCTCATCCACATCAGTGCCTGACCTCACAAATGCGCTACTAAAAGAATGGTCAAACATTCCTATAAACACACTCCTAAACCTTGTGGACAGCCTTCCCAGAAGAGTTGAAGCTGTTATAGCTGCAAAGGGTGGGCCAACTCAATATTGAACCCTACGGACTAAGACTGGGATGCCATTAAAGTTCATGTGCATGTAAAGGCAGGTGTCCCAATACTTTTGACAACATAGTATATACAGTATATATTACTTAATTGTTAAGGATAAATAAAGACACTGCTCCATCCATAGTTACATGGTTAGTAAGGTTAAATAAAATTCATCTAGTTCAACCTGTGTGTATTTTATGGCACTGCCTTGTTCAATATCCCTGTACACTGCATTTGCTAAGAAACACATCAAAGTGTTTTTTGAATTGATTTAAAACAACTGTTTGTATTTAAAAAAAAAACTATTATCTTCATAGAAGCAAGGTGCATGCAGATGAAGGAGTGCACCCCAACTCCAATATAGGCGGTCCCTGGGTTACAAACAAGATAGGGTCTATAGGTTTGTTTTTAAGTTGAATTTGTATGCAAGTCAGAACAGGTACATTTTTTAAGTGTAGCTCCAGCCAAAAAAAGTAATTTTTATATTTTTTGGATAACATAGAGAAGGGTTAACACACCTGTAACATTTATTTTACTGTCTGTGCCCCTGTTCAGAAGATTTCACCTAATTTTCTGTCCCTATGACAATGGGATTTTGAAAATCTTGAGTTGTTGTGGAAACCAGGATTGGTGTCAAGGCTTTAGTGGAGACTCCTTTTTCCCATAACTCTTACAGGAGTGAATTTCCCTTCCTAGGGGTAGATTTCCTCTCACTTCCTGTTGTCTCCCACTGTTTGTAAGTAGGAGTCACATGTAAGTCAGATGTATGTAACTCAGGGACTGCCTGTATACAGTATGATTGTGACCGAATTCTATATAACATTGACTGAATATATACATGTGTGTGTGTTCCCAAGGGTAGTAAATGTGTGAGGTAAATATGCATATGCTCACCCTCAAAGAAATAGTAACAGTAGGGATTGGCTGATCACCCCCCGGTTCAGTTCACACCAGAAAAAAAAAAAAGGACACAAATTTAGTTTGGGTACAACGTTGCACGGCCGTGCAGTTGTCAGTTAAAGCGACGCAGTGCCGAATCGCAAAAAGTGCTCTGGTCCTAAAGTGGGAAATCCTTCCGGGGCTGAAGTGGTTAAAGTCTATGGGACCTGAACATGAAAAATCAAAAGTGCTCATTTTAAAGGCTTATATGCAAGATATTGCCCTAAAAAGTCAGTAACAGACCCTTTAGGTCTGGTATGTATTTTAAGGGGAACCCCGCCCAAAACGTAAAAAAAAATTGTATAGGGGTCCCCTACCAAAGTCCATACCAGGCCCTTCAGGTCTGGTATGTATTTTAAGGGGAACCCCACGCCCAAACTTTTTAAAAATGACGTGGGGGCCCCCCAAAATCCAGACCAGGCCCTTCAGGTCTGGTATAGATTTTAAGGGGAACCCCGCACCAAAAATTAAAAAAAATGAAGTGGGGGCCCCCCCTAAGTCCATACCAGGCCCTTCAGGTCTGGTATGGATTTTAAGGGGAACCCCACGCCAAATTTTTTAAAAAATGGCATGGGGTCCCCCAAAATCCAAACCAGACCCTTATCTGAGCACGCAGCCCTGACATGGCAGGAGGGGGTGGGGACGAGCGAGCACCTCCCCTCTGAACCATACCAGGCCACATGCCCTCAACAGGGGAAGGGTGCTTTGAGGTTCCCCCCAAAGCACCTTGTCCCCATGTTGATGGGGAAAAGGGCCTCATCCCCACAACCTTTGCTGGTGGTTGTGGGAGTCTGCGGGCGGGGGGCTTATCGGAATCTGGAATCTTTAATAAGGGGGCCCCCAGATCCCGATCCCCCCTACGTGAATAGGTATGGGGTACCCCTACCCATTCGCCAAAATAGGAGTAAAAGTGGTACAAAAACAAGAGGCAGTTTTTGACAAGTCCTTTATTGTGTAAAATAGCTCTTCTTCTTTCTTCCTCCAGCTTCTCCTGCCCTGGTCCTTTTTCTGGTCTTCTGCTTCTTCTTTTGGTCTTCTTCCTTCCTCTCTTCATCTTCAATCTTCATCTTCTTCTTCCTTCTTCTTTCACCGCCCCCGCTCCCGCTGCTGCAGCCGTGCCGTCCAGAGGTGTCTCCCAGAATGGGCGATCTTCAGTTTGACATTTCTTTTATAAGAAGGGGCAGGGCCACCCAGTGATGTAAATGCGTGACTCGCCCCCTCTGACAACGAATGATGTCAGAAGGGGAAGGGGTCACTCAGTTACGTCACTGGGTGGCCCTGCCCTTACCTATAAAATAAATGTCAGACTGCAGACCGCCCATTCTGGGAGACGCCCCTGGATTGCACAGCTGTGGCAGCGGGAGCGGGGGCGGTGAAAGAAGAAAGAAGAAGATGAAGATTGAAGACGAAGAGAGGAAGGAAGAAGACCGAAAAAAGAAGCAGAAGAAGGAGAAGATGCAAGAAGAAAGAAGAAAAAAGAAAAGCTATTTTATACAATAAAGGACTTGTCAAAAACTGCCTCTTGTTTTTTTGTACCACTACACTCCTTTTTTGGTGAATAGGTGGGGTACAATGTACCCCATACCCATTCACATAGGGACGGTTGGGATCAGCCCCCCACCTGCAGACCCCCACAACCACCGGCCAGGGTTGTGGGGATGAGGCCCTTCTCCCCATCAACATGGGGGCAAGGTGCTTTGGGGGGACCTCAAAGCACCCTCCCCATGTTGAGGGCATGTGGCCTGGTATGGTTCGGAGGGGGACGCTCGCCTGTCCCCACCCCCTCCTGCCATGACAGGCTGCGTGCTCAGATTAGGGTCTGGTTTGGATTTTGGGGACCCCTACCTCATTTTTTTAAAATTTGGTGCGGGGTTCCCCATAAAATCCATACCAGACCTGAAGGGCCTGGTATGGACTTTGGGGGACCCCCACATAATTTTTTTAAATTTTGGCTCGGGGTTCCCCTTAAAATCCATACCAGACCTGAAGGGCCTGGTTAGGATTTTGGGGGGAACCACATAATTTTTTAAAACAAATTTGGCACGGGGTTCCTCTTGAAATCCATACCAGACCCCAAGGGCCTGGTTTGGATTTTGGGGGGACCCCACATCATTTTTTTTTTTTAATTTTGGTGCGGGCCTTGCTGTTGTAAATTATTTTAAAAATTGTGATGACATGCCCCAGTCAAACAGGTGCCAAAAAATTGGGCCTTGGGTGTTGGCAGTGCCAGAAGACTGTAACCCCTTGCAATTACTCTTGTTGGGCGCAGGAATGGGCCCTGCTGGTGTAAATTAGTTTAAAAATTGTGATGACATGCCCCATTCAAACAGGTGCTGAACAACTGGGCGTTGGGTGTTGGCAGGGCCAGAACACTGTAACCCCTTGCAGTTACTCTTGTTGGGCGCAGAAACGGGTCCTGCTGTTGTAAATTAGTTTAAACATTGTGATGACATGCCCCATTCAAACAGGTGCTGAAAAATTGGGCCTTGGGTGTTGGCGGTGCCAGAACAATGTAACCCCTTTCAGTTACTCTTGTTGGTCGCAGGAACAAGCTCCGCTGTTGTAAATTCGTTTAAAGATTGTTATGGCATGCCCCTGTAGACCAGGTGCAGAACAATTGGGCCTTGGGTGTTGGTGGTGCCCTAAATACAAAATATCATTCTAGATTATGGACAGGAGGAATAGGATCAGTGGCAGTCTTAAAGGGATCCCAGATCCCTAGCAAATTTAATCAGTTGCATCAGCATCAGGGGCTTGATAGCTGCTGATCCAGGACTGATTCATTTTTATAAAAGTGAGCCTATCAACCGAGTCTGTGGACTCGGTTACGAACCCTCCAGCAGCACTGAATGTCCACTCAGAAAGCACGCTGGATGCAGGACAGGCCAGTAGCTCAATTGCATATTCAGCAAGTTCCGGCCAGTGGTCTATCCTCGAGACCCAGTGACTCAGTGGATGCTCAGTTGGAAAGGTCTCCAAGTTTGCTCTTGCCCCTATATATTCCTGCACCATATAATGCAGACGCTGATGATGGTTGCTTGAATCAGGCCTGGGTGCTGAGGACTGAAATTTTTTTAAAGGCACTGGTCAGCTCGCCAGCTTCTCCACCGCTCTGCCTCTGAACGACCAAAGCTTCAGAAACATGTTGTCCAGCAGCAGGACATGGTAGCCTCCCAGGGTCTGGAACGGCATTGCACAAACTTTTCTTCAAGGTATCCTGAAGATGTTTCATACTCTGCTCCCTCTGCGCAGGCAGGATGAGCTCTGCAACTTTACCCTTGTAACGTGGATCAAGAAGGGTTGCCAGACAGTAATGATCCCTCTCCTTGATACCACGAATCCTAGGGTCTTTTCGCAGACTTTTCAGAATCATGCAGCGTAAGTTTGAGGAGGCATGAGTGTCCTCTGGGTCACTGAGGATGACATTATCCGGAACTACCTCCTCCCAGCCATGTACAACTCCTTGAATTTCTGGGGACTGAAAACCATGATCCCTTGAAGACTGCTGTGTGTTATCCTCCACAACCATGCTGACACAATCCTCCTCATCCTCCTCCTGTGTGTTTGGCCGCTCTGCAGGAATGCTCTCTGCATAAAGGGGGATGAGAGGAAAGGAAGTCCTCCTCTTCCTCCCACTGTCCTGCCTCAAGTGCCTTGTCCATTATTCCAGGAAGTGTGTGCTCCAGAAGGAATATTAGAGGGACAGTGTCACTGATGCATGCATTGTCGCTGCTCACCATCCTTTTGGCCTCCTCAAATGGTGACAGGACAGTGCATGCATCCTTGATAAGTAGCCACCGATGTGGCGAAAAGAAGCCAAGCTCGCCTGAGCCTGTCCTGGTGCCATGCTCACAGAGGTACTCATTGATGGCCCTCTGCTGTGCGTGCAGCCACTGCAGCATTGCCAATGTTGAGTTCCATGTGGTGAGCATGTCACAAATGAGGCGGTTGGTGGGCAGGTTGAATTCCCGCTGAATGTCAGTCAGCCCGACATTAGCATTGTATGAATGCCGAAAATTACCACAGACTTTTCTGGACTGCCTGAGGATATCTGGTAAGCCTGGGTACCTGGTCAAGAAACACTGCACCACCAAATTCAAGACGTGTGCCAAGCATGGAACATGTGTCAAGTGTCCCTGTCTGAGGGCAGAGAGAAGGTTGGTGCCATTGTTGCATACAACCATTCCAGGTTCAAGCTGCCGTGGCATCAACCACATCTGAGCCTGCCCCCCACAGAGCTGACAGAATTTCTGCCCCAGTGTGGCTCCTGTCCCCAAGACAGACTAACTCAAGCACCGCATGTCAAGTTTTAGCCTGACTACTTGAACCCTTAGCCCCTTGAACACTTAGGGAGCACTGTAGGTTCAGAGGACAATTCTGCAGAAGAGGCCATAGAGGTAGAAGAAGAGGAGGGGTTGGAGGAGGTGGATGTGGCAAAATCACCACCAGCTTTTTGGATGCGTGGTGGCGGAGCTAGCTCCAACACTGAACGCTGTCCTGCATCGTTCCCAGCTGCCGGCAGAGTTACCCAGTGTGCCGTGAAGGAAAGGTAACATCCCTGACCGTGCCTGCCTGACCATGAGTAAGTGGTAATATGAACCCTGCTGCTGACCGCCCTGTCCAACAAGGCCAAAACATTGCCTTCCACATGACGGTAGAGAGCTGGAATGGCCTTACCTGAAAAGAAATTTCTTTTGGGAACCTGCCACTGTAGGACAGCAGAGTCTACCAGCTGAAAAGGCAGCAGTTGGAGTGCTAGCAATTTGACCAAGCTAGCATTAAGACCCTGGCATGTGGATGGCTGGGACCGTATTTTTTTTTATGGTTCAGCAACTGGGGTAGGGATATTTACCTGCTGAATTCACCTGGTGGTGTACTGCTAGCAAATTGGCTGCAAGTACTTGTGGCACGCATTGCTAGACCTTCATTCCTCTCAGTGCATGTTTTGGAGAGGACTGGAGGTATAGATGAGGTTGAGATCTCAGATGAGGAGCAAGGAGAAGTCTCCCTTGTTTTCTGGTGTGGGTTTTTCAGGTGCTGTTGCCAACAGACTCCAACACTACATAGAGCCGCTTTGCAAGCGGCTTTATATAGTGTGGGGATTGAGGCTGCTGAGCAGTGATTGGCTAAAGGCACCCTGCCTTTAGCCAATTATATCTCTCACAGCAGAGCGCTCTGTGATTGGTCGAAACATGCAGGTCATGTGCATGCTTTGGCCAATCAGCGGGCGGCATTTCCCCCGCCATTGTAATGCAATATGGGGCACTCGAAGTTCCCGCGAATGCACCATAATGTTCGGGATGTGCCGAACAGGCTAACCCCTGAACCGGGGGTCCATCCCTAAATAACAGATATTTTGGATGTGTGTGTATATATTTTGCTATTTCCAATGCTTTACCTGTCTTAAGACCCGAAGAGTAAGTTTTATAGCTCAGTTATTATACACTAACATTTTTTGCATATTCTACATCCATTATTATTCCTGGCTATCAAAGTGCATCACCTTTTTTGCTTGCTATGGCCATTTGGATGTGATTTTCAAATCTCATTTAACTCAGCTGAAAATAACTATAATTTTATTCTTTAACCACTTCCATACTATGCACTTAGAACACTTTACTACCAGACCAATTTTCAGTTTTCAGTGCTGTTGTTGCGCTTTGAATGACAATTGCGAGGTCGTGCGACGCTGGACCCAAACAGATTTTTTATCATTTTGTTCCCACAAATAGAGCTTTCTTTTGGTGGTATTTGATCACCACTGCGGTTTTTATTTTTTGCGCTACAAATAAAAAAAGACCGAAAATTTTGAAAAAAAAAAAAATTCTCTATTTTCTCTTACGTTCACTGACAGACGCAGCTCTTCTTAAATGACACGTGGGTTTTATGTCGTCCTATCAGGAGTGACTAGGCAAAACAGATGCAAAAGCATCAGGGATAGGCTGGCCCCTCCCATGGGGGCCGTCCTCATCTGAGCCTATAAAACCCCCTGCTGGCCAATAATATTCAGTTTTGTTTGCCTAGTGCAAAGGAGTTGACTGGGTTCCCCTATGGGACCTGCGTTTTTTTCTGCATGTAAATTTTCTCTCTGAAAGATGAAGACTTCTATCAAGTAGCCGGCCTTGGCATAGAGCGGATATCACGAATCCAAAGCTTTGCCCTGCCCGGCCACCTCCTGACGACCTACCCTAAAAATGACAGGGCAGCGTCGCTCAGGGCCCGTTCCGTGCGGGCGGCCTGTGGCTGTTGCCACTTGTGCCCAGTGTCTGGCTTTTGCCTTTCCAGTGGCCATGGCCAGCAGCAATGCTTTCCGGGACAAGGGGGAAAGTCTGCTTCGGGTGGCTACCCGCAACGCCCGTCGGACTGGTGAGTGACCCCTCCTCCGCCCTTAGGGCGTGGGGGGGGGCGGCATCCGGGGCAGTTTTTAATTTTAGCGGTAGCTTTTTCCCTGTCAGGGGGGCACCTAGTTATTGCGTGTCCCCCTCCCTCCCCCCACCTCCGGCCCCCCCCAGTCTGCCGCGTTCATGCGGCGTCGCGTTTGTGACATAGAGGGCCCTGGGGCCTGTACCGGTGTTTCCACTGGGGAACGTTCGTTCGCGTGCGTTTTTAGCCGCAGCCATTTTGCGGCGGTTGGCTCATGCTGCGCGAGCGCCATTTTCTCCCTGGTGGCGGTTTTTGGTATTACACTCTGTGTAACTGCGCGCACTTTCTCCTCAGAGAAGCGGCAGCTGCATGTGTGGTACAGTCCCCAGGAGCGCCTTTTTTCTCTCACAGCGCTGACAGGCTACAGGGCTAGAAGCAGCAGGTTTGGCTGGCTCCTTGGGGTGTTGTTTTAGGTGGGCTTGTCCTCCCAGGCTCCCTGGGTGGTCTTAGGTGGTGGTGGTGATACGTGGGAGGGGGGCGTCCCATTCAGGCCTATGTCTGGGGACGGCGACGCGGCGGCTATGGACCCTGCAGCGCCCTCTGTTTTGGAGCCAGTAGAGCAGCGCTCCGCACAAGCCCCTGCGGTCACTTTGGACCTCTTGCGGGCTCTTTTTGTGGAATTCATTCCTAAGGTTACTGCTCCGGCCCCTGAGCCCCCCACTAAGCGCTTGGCCCCCAATGTCTCCTCAGGCGAGGATTCTGATCATGAAGTCGCCTCGGTTGTCACGGGGACCCCCATGGAACTTTCTGAGGGCAAATTGGTCCTCTCAGATACTGAAGAGGACCAGGGGGCCTCAGTGGCGCGCGACAAGGCAATTGTAGCCGCCCTAATTGCTGACGTTCGCCAGGCTCTGTGCCTTGCTCAGTCTGAGGATGCGCAGACTTCCACTTATATCTGTGGGTCTATGAGGCCTCCTAAGTCCCCTAGGGCTTTTCCCTATGATCAATTTTTTGAACGGGCTGTTTTTAAGGAATGGGGTTCCCCCAAAAATTCCTTCACTTTGCCTAAGCGTTTTTCGGTGCGCTATCCCTTTGAGGATGCTTTCCTTAAGCGGTGGGCTTCCCCTTCGGTGGACCCACCGGTGGCCCGTCTAAATAAGGCTACCACCCTTCCTGTGGAGGGTTCGCCCTCTTTTAAGGACGCGGCGGATCGTCACACGGAAATGGTGTCTAAGGCTATTTTTCAGGTAGCAGGTTTTGCTATGTGGCCAGCTCTGGCCTCAGCAATGTCAGCGCAGTCTCTTTTTGAGTGCCTCTCCTCAGTGTGCAAAAATTGGCGTTGCAATTGTGCGAGGAATGAGTTGCATAAGGTGCAACACATGGTAATTAGACAAACTGATTGCGCCAAGACAAATTATAAATCTAAGTGCTAAAAAGTGTTTAGTGGGTAATTGGGGGGGTGTTCTTTAATTCCTACCTCCCCAGGGGGGCTGCTGTAATATCGGCAATAAGCCGGAATAGATGATACCCAAAGTTTCAGCGCCACCCCAAGAGCATGTAATAATAATAATAATATAATGGTGATTTACCAAGTGAACTTACAAAGCTTAATCAAATTTAACACAAAATCCATAAGTGTCCATAAAAAATATTAAAAATCAACCGTTGATATAAATAATCATAAGTGTCCATAAAAAATATTAGTGAAAATCAACCGTCAATATAATAGATGACCATAAGTGTCCATAGAAAATTATTGAAAATCAACCATTGATCTAATGAAGTGACCATAAGTGCTCTTCGGTGAAATAAAATGAATCAATGCAAATGGGTGCAAAAAACGTGCCAGGTGCCAGGATCCCTCTTGTGTCCCCAGTCACCAAAGCGAATGGACCCACTGCTTTTCAGTCAGCAGGTCAGATGGGCTAGATCGTGGTGAACGATGGTTCCCGGCTGAACACTGCTCCAGATAAGTATGGCTCCTTTCCCAACTGATGGCCGACCTTAATGCCTCAAAAGAGCAGAGGGACAACCATAGTGCGTACCGTACAAACAGGATTTATTGCGCATAAAAGAAATTCACTTACAGAATGAAGACTTTAAAATCGCATCAATAGCACAGCGTGCAGACAATATGGTAGCGTCCGCCTCTCCTACGCCGCCGCCGGGCGTGATGCAATCGGCTACGAAAGACCGGAAGTGACGTGCAACACGTGGTGGAAGGCCATGGTGGAAGGTGTTGTGGCTGAGGTCTTGGTCGGGTGATCAGGCGTCTAAGAAACGCCTCACTGACCTTCCCTTCCAGGGGGGTCGTTTGTTTGGACGAAATCATTAAGGATTTCACGGGGGGGAAGAGTCTCTTTCTTCCGGAACCCAAACGGCGGGACTTTCGCTGACGACAGGGCCCCTCTTTTTCTGGGCAGAAAAAGTTTTTTCGTGCCCCCGGCACAGCCGGGGCGGGTTCCAAGTCCACCGGATACCGGATAGAGTTCAAAGCTCTGCCCCCAGACAGGTTCTTTCCCTCAAACCTAAGACTCCTGCAGGGGCGTCTGGAGGAGCTGTTAGGCGCGGTCCAGTCCCTTGCGGACATGGGCGTAGTGGTGCCAGTTCCACTGGAGGAGAGGTTCTGCGGTTTTTACTCAAACCTCTTTGTGGTGCCCAAAAAGGGCGGGGTCAGGCCGATTCTGGACCTCAAAGCTCTGAATTGCTTTGTCAAAGCACAGAAGTTCAGGATGGAGTCCGTTCACTCGGTCGTTGCCGCCCTGCATCAAGGGGAATTCTTGGCATCCCTGGACATCAGAGACGCCTATCTGCACATTCCCATCTGTCAAAAACACCAGCGTTTTCTGCGCTTCACAGTGGGAGACCAGCATTACCAGTTTGTGGCTCTACCTTTCGGTCTGGCCTCGGCTCCCAGGGTGTTCACCAAGGTGTTGGCACCGGTCCTAGCACTGCTAAGACTGAGAGGTATCGCAGTGGTAGCGTACCTCGACGACTTGCTCTTGAGGGCGGAGGCGGCAGTGTCCTTGGAGGAGGACGTGAGAATCACGGCCTCTACACTAAGGGAATTCGGTTGGCTCATCAACCTGTAAAGTCCTCGCTAGCCCCCTCGTGTCACCTGGAGTACCTCGGTCTGATTCTAGACACGGTGTAGGCGAAGGTGTTCTTGCCTCCCAACAAGCTGTTGGGGCTGCAAGCGGTGGTTCGGACCCTACTGTCGCGCCGGAGGTCCTCCCTAAGGTTCTGCATGCGGGTGTTGGGACTCATGGTTTCGTCCTTCGAGGCGATACCTTACGCCCAGAGTCACACTCGGCTCCTGCAGAAGGCGATTCTGTCAAGGTGGGACAAATCTCCCCTTTTTCTGGACAGGCTGATCCGTTTGGACCACCAGACCAGGGGATCACTGACTTGGTGGCTCCAGGCTCCAGCACTGACTCTGGGAAAGTCTTTTCTTCCCCTCATCTGGTCGATTGTAACGACGGATGCCAACCTGACGGGCTGGGGAGGGGTGTTGGGTCAGTTGTCTGCTCAGGGCCGTTGGTCAGCTCAGGAAGCTCGACTTCCGATAAATGTGTTGGAACTGAGAGCGATCAGGCTTTGTTTGTCCCATTGGTCGACAAGGCTGCATGGCCTCCCTGTCCGGGTTCAGTCGGACAATGCCACAGCTGTGGCGTATGTGAACCATCAAGGGACGAGAAGTTCCGCGGCAGCTGCAGAGGCTGCTCTGATTCTCCGCTGGGCGGAACAACACGTTCCTGCGCTCTCCGCAATTTACATTCCGGGAGTGGAGAACTGGCAGGCGGACTCTTTCAGGCGGACGGTCAAGAGGTGAGGGCCTTACATTTAACGCCTCTCGC
>BLSH010187570.1:23781-56139 GCA_018402905.1 Glandirana rugosa | reverse complement strand
TATATATATATATATATATATATATATATATATATATATATATATATACAGTATATATTCTTGCATTGCCTAAATGGACGCTATATACTATACAATGAATTAGCTATATATAGTCTACTACACTAAAAGCATCTATCTATCTATCTTTATATCTATCTTTTTTTTTTTTACTTTTTTTTTGCAATTACCTATCTAGCTAAACTGCCTGCAATCCGCAACCTAAACTCTCAATCTAACACCGCCACCAACACACTACATAGAGCCACTGTACCAGCGGCTTTATATAATGTGGGGCGTGGATTGAGGCTGCTGAGCAGTGATTGGCTAAAAGCACCCTGCCTTTAGCCAATCAAAGCTCTCACAGCAGGCCACCCACTGATTGGCCAAAGCATGCAGGTCATGTCCATGCTTTGGCCAATCAGCGGACGGCATTCTGCCACCATTGGAATGCATTATGGGGCGTGCAAAGTTCCCACGAATGCCCCATAATGTTCGGAATGGCTCGAACGGACAAACACCTAAACAATGCCCCTCTCCATTGAAATGAATGGAAAGCTCTTAAAAAGCACATGAAAGGCTCTTCAAAAGTGCTCAGTGTTTTACTGGCAGTTTAGAAGTACCTCAGTGTGAAAGGGGTCTAAAGAACAAAGTGGATAAATTAGATTTAGAAACTTTTTAAATTAGAGACTTTGTTGCACTAATCATTACACATATATTTTTATATATTCTAATTTTGGCACATCATATACATTTTTATATATTTAAATGTTGTATGAATTTGTGTTTATTTTCAAACACTGTGTAAAATGTGTTTTAGGCAATAGGGCGAATGCAACATTGACTTAAACACTTGTTCATTTTCATTTCATTGCAGCAATCCTCACACATCACTTTTGCAAGAGATTTCACCGACACAGAATTCTTAGAGATGAGCAATAGGAATTTGTGATAAGGAGAAGATGGGAAGCTTCAATACTAGCAGGAAGTATTGCTCAATGGTCCAGGATTTGGGCACAACTGTGGGAACTGTAGCATGCCTTAGGTACTGTATGTCCAGGCACCACTAGGTGCCTGCATTTTATACTTGTCAGTAGCTTAAGTGACAGAGTTAATTGAAGTGTTATATTTTGCAAATATTTAAAAGAAAATAGATTTCATTTAGGGCCCGTTCATAGTATGTTGCAGTGATAAAACATGCCCATATTAGAGAGATTTCCTCTCACTTCCCTTTTGAAACGAAATAATGGACCTCAATCAAAAAGGGACGCATATATTAATATGTAAAACAAAGAATTTCCCTCACATAACATGGGACTTTGAAGGCTCACAGAACAAGAGAGTATTGAGATAAAAATTGTATATTTTTTGTTACAAAAAAATCATTAAAATGTTGAATCCATGGTGTTGTACAAAGCCATAAAATATATGGTTACATAATCTTGTAGAGGGCAATTGATGCCCGATTATACTTATAAATACACGTTCAGGGGGCTTTTTAGAGACAAATCTGATGCGTTTTGGAGCTTTCTGGAGACTCCTTCCTCAGGGAAATCCCTGTGCTTGGTATTAGGAGAATTTACAAAGTAATCACAGTTTTTTAATTACATAGTATTTGTAAGTCTCTATGGGTTTATATATGTACACACACAGGGGTTTATTAACTATAGCACCATGGGGGAACAAATGGTCACAAACAACTAAAATCCCTAGAAAACAACTAAATCTAGTCAGAAAAGGTATTCACTAAAGCCCTGAGGGAGAAAATAGTCCCAGAATCAAATTCACTATAGCACCCAAACAGCAGTGACTGACTAAAAAACTAGTCGTGGTAAAAGAAAGGGAATTGCACATGGAAATAATGTTTGGAGCATGGTATGATCACCTAAATTGTGCTAAAATATGCAGGATATTATTTAAAGATAATCTGCTTTTAAACTGTGTGAAAAAGTGATTTCTACACTGAAATATCTTAAAAAGTCTGAGAAGAGATAACTACCCCATCTCTTTACTTCTAGGCACAGAGCACAGCTGAGCACAACTGAGCATGCTCAGACACAAAACAAGTCTCAAAATAACTCTCATGGAGTAATTCCTTGAGTTGTTAGTAAACCAAAATGTGACTTATTTTACACACATTTTTTGGGAGTGAAGATGAGAGTTATTTTGCCAAGTGCAAGTTTCTGCCATTCATTCTAATGGCACAATTGTTACTTTATCTAATAAATCCATTTCATGTTGAAAAGAAATGTATCTTTCTCTCTAATAAATTGGCCTGGCAACATTGTTGCACATTTGATAATCTATTTTGTTTTTAAGAATGCTACAATGTGAAATATCTTCATGTTTTGTAAATATTTTTTTTTTTATCGGTCAATTTCACTTTGCTGCTGTCCATGTCACAAAAATATTTTCCCAAACTCACACGGATGTCTTTACAAACCACAAACAATACCATTGCTTATGGAAATTTAAAATTAGTCCCATTTTTCTTTTTATTCTTTTCAAATGATCCTAATTTGAGCCCCAAAAATGGGATATGTGTACCAACATCAGAAATAAATATGTCATTACCAAAAATCTGAGGATAACTTTAATATAATTATTTTTTTATTATATTATAATTTATTTTATAATAATTAATATATTCTATGCTCACGCAGCAAGAACCACCAAAAATCACAGATTAAATTTTAGAAGATTTACTCCTGACTAATGTAAGTCCTGTATATTCCTAGACATGCAGTATCTGTGTATTTATGTGTAGGAGGAATGGTTGTGTGTAAGCCCTGTGGTTTAAAAGGTAGCAGTTCTGTCTACCATTGCAGATGTCCTGGGTTTGATTCTCAAGCATGTCACTTCATGTAGAGATGTTGTTTGTCCTCTCTATATTGTTAAACATGACTCAGGGACTTACCTAAATTATGTCTAAAAATTGAATTTATGTGTAGGAGGGTTCCACCACCATTGCAAATCTTGCCAGATATACTAGTTATGCTAGCTAGGCAATGGGGATGCCTACCTTTACATGCACATGAACTTTAATGGGATCCCAGTCTTAGTCCGTAGGGTTCAATATTGAGTTGGCCCACCCTTTGCAGCTATAACAGGTTCAACTCTTCTGGGGAAGGCTGTCCATAAGGTTTAGGATGTTTGTCTATGGGAGTATTTGTCCATTCTTCCAGAAGTGTATTTGTGAAGTCAGTCACTGATGTTGGATGAGAAGGCCTGGCTCACAATCTCCACTCTAATTCAGCCAAAAGGTGTCCTATCTGGTTGAGGTCAGGACACTGTGCAGGCCAGTCAAGTTCCTTCACCCCAAGCTCACTCATCCATGTCTTTATGGATCTTGCTTTGCGCACTGGTCCAAATCATTTGGTGGAGGGGGGATTATGGTATGGGGTTGTTTTTCAGGGCTTGGGCTTGGCTCCTTAGTTCCAGTGAAGGGAACTCCTAAGGCATCAGCAAGACATTTTGGGCAATTTCATGCTCCCAACTTTGTGGGAACAGTTTGGGGATGGTCCCTTCCTGTTCCAACATGACTGTGCACTAGTGCACAAAGCAAAGGCCATAAAGACATGGATGAGGGAGGTTGGTATGGAGGAACTTGACTGGCCTGCATAGAGTCCTGACCTCAACCCGATAGAACACCTTTTGGCCGAATTAGAGCAGAGACTGCGAGCCAGACTTTCTCATCCAACATCAGTGCCTGACCTCACAAATGCACTTCTGGAAGAATGGTCAAACATTCCCATAGACACAATCCTAAACCTTATGGACAGCCTTCCCAGAAGAGTTGAAGCTATTATAGCTGCAAATGGTGGCCCAACTCTATACTGAACCCTGGGCTGCTATTATACAGGGTGGGCCATTTATATGGATACACCTTAATAAAATGGGAATGGTTGGTGATGTTAACTTCATGTTTGTGGCACATTAGTATATGTGAGGGGGGGAAACTTTTCAAGATGGGTGGTGACTATGGCAGCCATTTTGAAGTTGGCCATTTTGAATCCAACTTTTGTTGTTTTCAATAGGAAGAGGGTCATGTGACACATCAAACTTATCGGTAATTTCACAAGAAAAACAATGGTGTGCTTGGTTTTAACGTAACTTTATTCTTTCATGCGTTATTTACAAGTTTCTGACCACTTATAAAATGTGTTCAATGTGCTACCATTGTGTTGGATTGTCAATGCAACCCTCTTCTCCCACTCTTCACACACTGATCGCAACACCGCAGGAGAAATGCAAGCACAGGCTTCCAGTATCCGTAGTTTCAGGTGCTGCACATCTCGTATCTTCACAGCATAGACAATTGCCTTCAGGTGACCCCAAAGATAAAAGTCTAAGGGGGTCAGATCGGGAGACCTTATAAGTTTGATGTGTCACATGACCCTCTTCCTATTGAAAAAACAAAAGTTGGATTCAAAATGGTCGACTTCAAAATGGCCTCTATGGTCACCACCCTTCTTGAAAAGTTTCCCCCCTCACATATACTAATGTGCCACAAACAGGAAGTTAATATCACCAACCATTCCCATTTTATTAAGGTGTATCCATATAAATGGCCCACCCTGTAGTTCATGTGTGTGTAAAAGCACATTTCCCACTACTTAGGACAATCTATTGTATATTACTTGTGATACTGAGCATGGCTATGGAATTAGGGCTGGTTCACACCACAGCGATGGACAACACATTTGCTCACTACTCAATAGCTAAATGGCTAACAAAACCACCTAGCACCGAAAAGGTTGCTAGTTCATGTCCTCGATATGTTAATACTTGTGTTGAAGTTTATAATAAACCCCTGGTTGGGTTTCTCACTATAGACAAGCTGGAATTTTATTTATCTCTTGTCCAAATAGTCTGTAATGTAAGCAAGTTATTTTGGGACTTTAAATTGGAAGCTGCAGCCAGGGACTTGGACATTTCAAATTGTAGGGTTTACACTGCACAGGTTCATCTGGTTAGAAAACTGTTGCTTCGATCAGTGTTTCTCAACTCCAGTCCTCAAGGCATCCCAACAGGTCATGCTTTCAGGATTTCCCTCAGATGAAACAGCTATGGTAATTACTAAGGCAGTGAAACTGATCAAATCACCTGTGAAAAATAATAGGAAGCCTGAAAACATGACCTGTTGGGGGTATTTGAGGACAGGGTTGATAACCACTGACTTAAGCCCTGTACACATGGGACAACGATCGCATACAACAGGTCGTACTAACGACCGTTGTATGTGGTATTGATCGTTCGTATGCGCGATTTGAGCAGTCTTACATACGACGGTCGTACAAGGGAGTTGTATGAGCAGACTAGAAAACTTGGTCGTACCAACAAGCTCTCATACGACCGTTGTATCGTGTGTACAGAGCAGTTGGTACAACAAAGTTGTATTGTGTAAAAAACGCATGCTCCAAAGTCAGGAATGGTCGGATTCTAATAACATGCACCTGAACGTTCTTTTGCGGTCGTACGATCGTGTAGTGCAGACAGTATGCTACATACAACAGCCAACGATTTGACACGATCGTACGTGTGATCGTCGTCCCGTGTGTACGGGGCTTTAGAATTTTTTCCTGGACTTATACTGATCTGAAAAACATAGCCAAGGGTTAACACAGCAAATAGTATTGGTATGGCAACTCTCAGGTGAAATAAATTAGAAAAGACAGATTAAAAGATACTGGTGGGCGTGTACTTCTATTGGGCATGTGCCAGTGCTAGCTTATATAAGGGACTTCAGCAGGGGGTACTGGTTTGGCCTGATGAGAGGTCAGGTTTGGTGCTGTGGTTTTTGTGGAAGAAGCAATGATATTTTGCTAATGACAAATGTTTTACTAAAGCTGTTTGTTTGCTGAAATGATTGTGCATTTTGACTATCAAAAGTGGCTTGATTTTACCATGTTGTCTGATTGGGGTGTGTATTGCTTGTCTTATACTCACCAATGTTCTTGGTTTAATCTGTGCCTTTTTTAATGCTCTGTTGTAATTCTTTGTTAGAATGACTGTTAATTATCTTTCTGTAATATTGCAGCTAATAATGTCATGTGGGTGTTTAGTCATTTTATGAAATGTGTGTGCAGTTATGGACGGTGAAACTAAAATTGACCACTGTAAGGTTTAGTCCAATTTTAGATTGTAAGCTCCTATGAGTTTGAACCCAATTGCTAACTGTTTTGCTAAATGTGTATATACTGCAAATACTTTAATGCCAGTAAATATGTACATACTTGTGTTGGCAAAATAAAATGAAATTGATTTTGCTTGTTCTCATTTGTAACTTTTTTAATTAGTTTTGGGGGGTGGTGGTTTTGGGGAAGTGGATTACCTCCTCAGGACCAGTTCACACTGCTGCGGTGTCCGAGATCGGATGTAATTCGCACTGCAGTACAAATCACATGCGATCTGTGCTATGCAAATATAGCCATACAGATAGTATGGCTGAATTTGCATTGTACCCTGACCAAACTCGCACAGGACCTTTTTTTTTGTTCCGCAGCAGAATCAGATCACATGGGTGTTCACATCCATGCAATGCGATTCTTGTCTGAAATTGCAGTTTGCAGTGCGATCTGCAAACTGATTTGGGGGTGTCATTAGCTTTCTATTGACACACCTAGCAGTTTGTATATGGCAGTGTGAACTATCTAAGTCGCGTGCGATGTGGGAATTCGCAGGGTTCCTGTATCACACTAGTGTGAACCAGCACTGAGAAGTCATCGTCTTTTATATTTGTATAGTCCGTACAGATATACATCAGGAGGGAGTGTAATGTGCCTGGAAACAGGAAGTGCTGTGTGCACATGGGCTGCAAGCAATTGTGTGGTGATGCCAAATAAATCAATGAACCCCACCCACACCACATATAACTCCCACATCCTCCCCTACATTGATCAAAAATGTAATTTCAACTTGCTTGCGGCTATAATGTATTGTCCCCCCCCCAATCCATACCAAGCCCTTTGGCTCAGGGATGGATTTTAAGGGGAAGGCCACTCCAAATGTTATTACAAAACGCTGGGGGATTCCCCCAAACTCCATACCCTTTCTGCGCATGCAGCCTGGAGGTCAGGATGGGGGTGGGCAAGTGAGGGCCTGCCCCACTCCTGGAACAAACCAGGCCACATACCTTTAACATGAGGCGGTGTGTGCTTTGCCCCCCCACCCCCTCAGAGCCTCTTGTACCTATGTTGATGGGGACAAGGGCCTCTTCCCGACAACCGTGGTGGTTGGGGGGGGGGGGCTGATAGAAATGTGGAAGTGCCCATTAACAAGAGGCCACCAGATCCTGGCCCCCCATGTGAATGGGTATTGGGTACATCATACCCATTCACCTAAAAAGCGTAAAAATGTATTTAAAAATGGAGACATTTTTTGTCCCATCTTTTATGTTAAAGTGTCTCGAGATGTACATCCATGGTCAATAGGGATGGTCCCCCGGGTTGACTCAAAAGTTTGTTCAAATCGAACATCGGGGGGGGTTGCTGAATCCTGAACATTATGGGGTGCTGGTGGGAAATTTGAATGGCACATAATGCAGTGAAATTGTGGGGGAATGCTGCCCGCTGATTGGCCAAAGCATGTACATGCGCTTTGGCCAATCACAGCATGCTCTGCTGTGAGAGCCATGATTGGCCAAAGGAAGGGTGCTTTTGGCCAATCATTGCTCAGCGGGTCTGAGTCCACGCCCACACTATATAAGGCCACTTATACAGAGGCCGAATATAGTGAAAACATTTGCGGAGATAGCAAAAGGTTATGCAGAGGCATATATATGTACAGTATGGTATATATAATACAATGCATTCATTTATTTCAGGGACTTGTATAGCCCTGTTACTTAACATATATATTGTAATTTCACATCAGTCCCTACCCTCAAGGAGCTTACAATCTATGGTCCCCAACTCACATTCATACATATATTAGGGCCAATTTAAACAGGATCTAATTTACCTACCTGCATGTCTTTAGAGTGTGGGAGGAAACCGGAGTACCTGGAGAAATCCCACACAGACATAGGGAGAGCATGCAAACTCCAGGCAGGTAGTGTTATGGTTGGGATTTGAAACAGTGACCCATTTGCTCCCAGGCGAAAGTGCTAACCACTACACCACTGTGTAGACTATATACAGTGTATGTACGCTTGGAAAAGGGTCTGGCATAGATTTTAAGAGTAACTCCATGCCAAAATTAAACAGAAATTTTGGGTAGGGGTCCCCCGCAAAGGGGAACCCCATGCCAAATTTTGGGAAAATGGCATTGGGGTCCCCCCACAATGCAAACCAGACCCCAAAGCACCCTCCCCATGTTGAGGGCATGTGGCCTGATGAGGTTCGGAGGGGGCGCACTCACTCGTCCCGACCCCCCTGCCATGCCAGGGCTGCATGCTCGCATAAGGGTCTGGTTTGGATTTTGGGGGGAACCCAACACCATTTTTTATAAATTTGGTGTGGGGTTCCCCTTAAAATCCATACCAGACCCGAAGGGCCTGGTATGGACTGGGGGGGACCCCAACGCAATGCTTTTTCAGTGATCTTTATCTATATTGCAGGGTACCAGCAATACATTCCAGCCACGACCGATTTTGAATGACAATTTTTCCTTTACAAATGTCATTTTGCGGTGCCACTGTTCTAAACATCACAGAGATCCATACTAAGGGGACCCGTCAAGCACGATATTTAAGCACTTACCACCCGCCCACCGCAGCGTGATGGCGACAAAGTGGTTCGTTATCGCAAACCGCCCTCACCTGACGGCAGCTGCGATGACTAGCAATGTGAGCACATGCATGCTGCTGGAGGCATGCTCGCACGCTCACTGTGTTCCGGGGGGGCAGGGAGCAGGTAGGGCAGACTCGATCACCACTGGCTACCCGCGATGGCCCCTTTGCAGTGAAAGAACGGAGGTCCTGGTATGTAAACACGGATCTCCGTTCGGACAGAGGGGAAAGGGCGGTTATCACAGGCTTCCTGTATATGGAAGCCGTGATCACTCCCCTCCCCCTGGCAGCCCAGCCCCCATACAGTTAGAACTCCCCATAGGGAACACAGTTAACCCCTCCAGGTTAACCCCTTCACTGCCAATGGCATTTCTACAGTAAGCAGTGCATTTTTAGACCACTAATCACTGTATAAATGCCAATGGTCCAAAAAAATGTCTAAATGGTCCGACATGTCTGCCGCAATATTGCAGTGCCGCTAAAAATCGCAGATCGCCACCATTACTAGTAAAAAAATGTAATAAAAAACTACTCAAGAAATTAATTTGCATCATCCCTAAACGCAGCAACTTTTGCGCAAGCAAAACAATAAACACTGATTGAGATTTTTTTTAACAAAGAAAGGAAGAAGAATATAAATTGGCCAAAAACAAGTAAATAAAATGATTTTTATTTTTTTACAATTGGATTAGTATTTTAGCAAAAATTAAGAAAAACTGGTTATTTTGAAAAATTGTTGCTCTTTTTTTTATTTAGAGCGGCGATCAGAAATGACAGAGGAGATTAAATATCACCAAAAGAAAGCTCTATTTGTGGGTAAAAAAGGATGCAAATTTCGTTTGGGTACAACGTAGCACGACCGCGCAATTGTCAGTTAAAGCAACGCAGTGCCAAATCACAAAAAGTGCTCAGGTCCTAAAGCGTGAATTCCTTCCGGGGCTGAAGTAGTTCAAGGAATATTTTTTTTTGTCACTTTAAGGCTGGGTTCACACTATCCGACAAAAAAAACGGTCCAACTTTGATCCTACTTTGCTGTGCGATTTACGGTTCTACATAGGGTCAAAGTCGAACCATTTTTTTGTGAACAGGGATCCGACAATACCATGCGACTTATGCTCTGGGGATCTTGAAGGGGAACTCCACACCCATTTTTTTTTTAAAAATGGCATTGGTCCCCCTCCAGGAGCATACCAGGCCCTTTGGTCTGGTACGGATTTTAAGGGGAACCCCCACGGCAAAAAAACGGCGTGGCGTCCCTCCCCCAAAATCCATACCAGACCCTTATCCGAGCAAGCAGCCCGGCAGGCCAGGAAAGGGGGTGGGGACGAGCGAGCGCCCCCCCTCCTGGACCATACCAGGCCACATGCCCTCAACATGGGGAGTATGGGTGCTTTGGGGCAGGGGGGGGTCTGCACCCCCCACCCCAAAGCACCTTGTCCCCATGTTGATGAAGACACGGGCCTCTCCGCGACAACCCTTGCCGGTGGTTGTCAGGGTCTGCGGGTGAGGACTTAACAGTATGGGGTACATCATACGCCTACCCATTTACCTGGAAAGAAAGTGTACAAAAAAACACACTACACAGGTATTTTATTAAATCATCTCCGGCGTCTTCTCCCCTCTCTTATCCCTCTCCGGTGTCTTCGGCTCTTTTGCTGGGGTCTTCTATCTTCTGAGGGGTCTTCTTTCTTCTCCTTCTCTGCGGCGTCTTCTGCTCTTTTGGTGGTCTTCTCCGCTGTCCCCTTACCTCTGTTCTTCCTCTCTTCTTCCCATGTTGACACGACGCAATCTCCTTCACGAATGCCCTCTCCGCTGTGTGCTGTGCATTATATTGACATGGGGCGTGGCCACCCAATGACATCAGTCGGAGGCCCCACCCCATATGATGTCACAGCTCCACCCCAAGATGTGACATCGTGATGTCATCGGTGTCAGAGGGAAGGGGACAGCGGAGAAGACCGGCAAAAGAGCAGAAGACGCCGCAGAGAAGGAGAAGAAGGAAGACCCCTCAGAAGATAGAAGACCCCCGCAAAAGAGCAGAAGAAAGAAGACCCTTCAGAAGATAGAAGACCCCCGCAAAAGAGCCGAAGACACTGGAGAGGGAGAAGAGAGGGGAGAAGATGCCGGAGCTGATTTAATAAAATATTTTAAAAACCTGTGTAGTGTGTTTTTTTTGTACACTTTCTTTCCAGGTAAATGGGTAGGAGTATGATGTACCCCATACTCCTTTACATAGGGTGGGGGGACAGCATCTGGGGGCTCCCTTGTTAAAGGGGGCTTCCAGATTCTGATAAGTCCCCGCCCGCAGACCCCGACAACCACCGGCAAGGGTTTTCGGGAAGAGGCCCTTATCCTCATCAACATGGAAACAAGGTGCTTTGGCGTGGGGGTTCCCCCTTAAAATTCATACCAGACCAAAGGGATTGGTATGCTCCTGGAGGGGGACCCATGCCATTTTTTAAAAAAAAAATTGGGCATGGAGTTCCCCGTCAAGATCCCCAGAGCATAAGTCACATGCCAAAGTCGGATCAGTGAAGACACTAATCCGACTTTGATGCGATTTCAATGCCTTTCAATGGGCTAAAGTAAGATCAAAGTCAGACAAAAGTAGTACAGGAACCTTTTTCAAAGTTGGTTCGACTTTGAAAAACACAAGTCAGACCAGTTAAGACGGCTCTCATAGGGAACCATTGTTTTTGTGACGTAATGCAACTTGTGCTCCTAATGTCGGTCCGAGAATCGGACTAGTGTGAACCCAGCCTAACCATTATTAAAACCACTGCTCCTGAAAAAAAAAAAAAAAAAATTCTAAACTTTTTTTATTCAGACATTTCCCCTAAGGCTAAGGCTGTTAAAATTAGAGAGAGGGTGGTAATGTTGTGTTTTTTTTTTTTATGGCAATGAACTTGCATACAAGCATTAAATGGAGGAGTTCTGAAATCACAGGTTCAATTCCAGCCAATATCAGGCACTTAGAACATGTGATCTGAGAGGCATCTTCAGAGGCAAATAGACGCCGCATGTGAGTTAATTTACTCCCTTTTGTGAGAGCTGAAGTTGTAATTGCCTTTAATTGGGTGTTATTTTAAGGCACTGCTGGAGTAGATTTGGGAGTTATAGTAAATCAGGGCCTATACGTCAAGATGTACATCACGTGTGTATCTTCCCGGATCACACATCTGCTCCTCTCCTGTGGTTCTTTTATTTTAGTCTCTCATCCATGAAGTGACACAAACAGCCATTCATCCATATGGGGACATTTCTGTGAGTATTATGGTATGTTCTCTTCCTGCCAATATTTCTGTTATTTCTGCCGGGTCATGTGATGTACATCTTGATGTATAGAGAATTACAAATACTATGCAATTAAAAAACTGTGATTACTTTGTAGATTCTCCTAATATCACACACAGGGATTTCCCTGAGGAGGGAGTCTCCAGAAAGCCAAAACGTGTTGGATTTGTCTCTAAACAGCCCCCTGAATGTGTATTTATAAGTATAATTGGGCATCAATTGCCCTCTACAAGATTATGTAACCATATATTTTATGGCTTTGTACAACACCATGGATTCAACATTTTAATGTTTTTTTGTAACAATAAAATATATGAGTTTTATCTCAATACTCTCTTGTTCTGTGAGCCTTCAAAGTCCCATGCTATATGAGGGAAATTCTTTGTTTTACATTACTTAGGGATGTGGCTCCACCACACAGACTAATCCTCCCCGCCCCCCCCTTTTTTTTCCATATATTAATATATTTCCTGGCACAAACATGGCAGGATACCTCCTCTTACCCCATAGGACCTACTACCCTATAAGATCCACCCAGTCACTTGTATTCCTGCTTACAAGTTCACAAACCTTTTTTTATTTTTGCCTTTACCTGACTGATCTTCTGCAGTCTGTTGCTCAGGTTCTCTCCTTCTCCTGGTCAAATTCCACAAGTGCCTCTATAAGTAAAGAGAGAGAGAGGAGGGGAGTCCCACCCAACCACTCCTTTGATTTCCTGTATGGGCATCACATGGATAGAAAGTACGGGATACTCTTCCCCCCACAATTAGAAATAAAAACCTGCCAAAAACAGTAGTGCTTCCCTAACCTGATCAAAACTAAAAAAAAAAAAAAATGTGCTGAACTTGGGCTTTAATGAACTGAATTGGCTGCTAACCACCATTACCATTATTAAATGGCAAGACCACTAATGCAATTATTAAACTGTACTGATCACTGGCCACCAGTTTAAAGTATTTGTAAAGTCTCATGTTTTTTTGCCTTAATGCATTCTATGTATTAAGGTGAAAAACCTTTTCTCAATAGTGACCCCCCCCCCCCCCTCAGAGTCCCCCTTTTACTTACCTGAGCCCATTTGTTCCAGCGGCGGCTACGAGCAATCCACTCCAGCCTGGGAAGCAGGGAAGCTATTGGCTCCAGCTGCTGTCAATAAGGTCCAGTGAGGCGGGGGCTGGGGGGCCGGGGGCGGGGCGGAGTCCCACTGTTTGTGTGAATACACGCAAACAGCAGGACACGGGAGTGCACCCGCACATGTGACCCCAAGGAAGCTTTCCCTGGCAGGTCACTGGGTGCTGAGGAGGTCCCAGGAGCGCCACTGGAGGACCCCAGAAGAGGATGTTTGGGTCCACTCTGGGCAAAACCACTGCACAGAAGAGGTAAGTATGACATGTTTGTTATTTAAAAAAAACAAAAAACAAAAAACGAAGCTTTACAATTACTTTAATTATTATATTTGAGCAATATGTTCTTTAAAGTCTCCACTCTATACAAAAAAATCACAACAAACCAAGCTCCTTCTCTGTCAAATACCATCTTATTGAGAAAGTAATAACCTCTTCAGTTAGAGCAGTGGTTCTCAACTCCGGTCCTCTGGACCCACTAACAGGCCAGGTTTGCAGGATAACTGAAATACATCACAGGTGATATAATTTACTGCTCAGTGATTGCAATATTCTAGTTTGCATCTCCCAAAGGTAATAATTAAAATCTGGCCTGTTAGTGGGTCCCGAAGACCGGAGTTGAGAACCACTGAGTTAGAGCATATTTACATATCAAGTGAAAACAATGTGATATTTCACTTTGTAAATTGACTTTGTAAACCCAATTATAAGAAAAATGATTGGATCATTAAAAAAGTGCCCTCCGACCACAACCTCCCATGCACAGAAAAGCTGTTCTGACCTCCTTAGCATTAAAATATAGAGTATATAGTGAGGGACTGTTGACTGAAGCTCACCAGGCCTCCTTAAAGGGACAACAGCAAGTGAATCTGCCTCCACAACAGCAGATACAGGCCCTATAAGAGAGGCAGATGGTGCTGCAGGAGTTGATTTCAACACATTGACAGCCTGCACAGAGTGCTTTGTGGAAATTGTCTCTGGAGAATGATGTTGAAGTCCACCTCAGCATATTAAAAAAGAGAGTTGCAACTACCCATAGTGGATGCACTAGCCCTCTTTTTAATGGGGGAGACCCAAAGGACTTACTTTATTTTGCAACTTCAGGATGCCTACTAGTATCCTAAGCGTAAAGGAGAAATCACAGTCAAGACAAGGTCACCATGATTGTCCAAGCATATCGTATATTTGCATGGAGATGTGAACCTTTAAAAGACTGTGAGGTCCCAGATGTATTTTTTTCCACTTTACAAACAAGTGGCTGCAACCAAAAGTACTTAAGTCTGCTCAGATGTTGCACCACGTTGTCTGTGACTGTTTCATTAGAGTCTTGCCTGTTAAAATACAGTGTTTCATTAGGCATGCAGATTCCCAGAGTGTGAATTAGCTGATTATTATTATTATTATTATTATTATTATTATACAGGATTTATATAGCACCAGCAGTTTGAGCAGCACTTTACAAAAATGAAGGCAGACAGTACAGTTACATCACAATTTGGTACAAGAGGAATCAGAGGGCCCTGCTTGTTAGAGCTTACAATCTAAGAGGGAGGGTCAATTGATACAAAAGGTAAAAGCTGTGGGGGGTGAGCTCATGTAGAAAGAAAGAGTATTAGGTAGAAGCAGGATAGGCTTCTTTAAAGAGAAAGGCTTTCAGGGATCGTCTAAAGATGGATAGATTAGGAGACAGTCGGACTGATTGGGGTAGGGAGTTCCAAAGGAAGGGAGAAGCTCTCACGAAATCCTGGAGGTGAGCATGAGAGGAGGTGACAAGGGAGCTAGAGAGCAGGAGGTCTTGGGAGGACCGAAGAGGGCGGCTTGGTTGGTATTTTGAGACTAGGTTAGAGATGTAGCTGGGGGCAGAGATGTGGATGGCTTTGATGTCTTTTGTGGAAACAAACGGCTATTAAGGACTATTTCTTGGTTCTGCCCTTCAAGCCAGTAGTTCCTTTTTATCAAAGAAGTAAACAAGTTCTTAAGGATGGGGGTGAGACACCATTGGATACTATATGAGAATGGTCACCTAGCCCAAAAGGAATCTATTCTTTGTGAGAAATATGGCTTATGGTGTCAAGAACTGGGACATGTGGCTGCCAATCATCCCATAATGCATGAGCCTATGGAATGTGACCTGTGGAGGAGGAGCGTATATCACAATTTCCTAAGCCTGTTATTGCTGCACACTTAAGGACTGTAAGATAAGTTTGTTCTATTGCCATAGAAGGACACCTGTGACGGCATTGTTAGACTCCAAAAGCATCAAATTTGAAAAGTATTCGAGAAAATTGAGTACTGTCCATGATACTTTTTTTTATTTGCACTAACATACAATTTTTCAAAAGTATTCGATTACTATTCGAAAATTATTCAAATTTCGTCCGAATTTTCTTTTTCATTATACATTAAATAAATTCGGGTACTATTGTAATTTGGAAATTCGGATACAAACAAATTTCAGAAAAACGAAAATTCGTCCGAATTTTAGTTCAGAATGTAACTAACCACACATGTCTAGTGATGCCTACTGCATTACTTACAGTGGAGATCCCTAGGGGAACTTTAAAGCGTCTAATGGGAGTGGTTAAGAACTTTCTACACAATATAATATTGGGCTGTAATTTTCTGTTGTTTTGGGAACCTGGGGGTGGGGGGGACAGACAGCCACTTCTGAAAGTGTGTCTGAAATAAATGATCTTACTTAGAGTTGAGCGAACACCTGGATGTTCGGGTTCGGCCCGTTCGGCCGAACTTCGCAGAAACGTTCAGGTTCGGTACTGAACGTTATCTGAACTTTACCCCGGACCCTGAACCCCATTGAAGTCAATGGGGACCCAAACTTTTCGGCACAAAAATGACTGTAAAAAAGTACTGGAAAGTGCTAGAGGGCTGCAAAAGGAAGAAAAATGGGAGATGTTATTAGATCTGCAATCTGTCCCTCAAAGCAGTAGCAATCTCTACCTAGCCCAGTATCAGATCGTTCTGTAATCAGATTGTTCTGTAATGCAGGTTGAGAGATCGTTCTGTAATGCAGGATGAGATGTTATAGATCTACAATCTGTAAATCAAAGCAGTAGTAGTAATCTCTACCTAGTTATTATTACTGCAATCTGTCCCTCACAGCAGTAGTAATAATCTCTACCTATTTATTAGATCTGCAATCTGTCCTTCACAATCTGTCCCTCACAGCATCCTCTCCCTACACCAACCCGAGAGCATGTGCCATGCAGCACTGTGACTCCAGCCTCATATAGAGGCTGGGTCACATGATGCACTGGCCAATCACAGCCATGCCATTAGTAGACATGGCTGTGATGGCTTCTAGGGAAAAACCAGTGAAACGCTTGTTGATTGGCTGCCCTGCAGCTATTCAACATGTGTGATAAAATACCAGAACCCAGAACCCAGAACCCGAACCCGAACGTTTTTCTCAAATGTTCGGGTTCGGTACACGGACACCCGAAAGTACGGTACGGACCCGAACTTTACAGTTCGGGTTCGCTCAACTCTAATCTTACTATATTATCTGAACTTGAGGAGTTCAGAGGTATTGTATGTGACAACTTCCCACTAGCAATCCTGGTTGGGGAGACAGAGGAATTGTGAAAATACAGTTGCAGGGTCCCAGTTTGGCAAATCCATTGAGCTTTTGCTTGTTTGTGCTGTGCAAAGCCCTTTCATGTGCACCTTACTTCAAAAGCTATTTATAAATTGGGGTGGTTGCCATTTTTGTATAGTTTGCTCGCCGGATATGGCGTGGAGACAAATTGGATGTCCACAACTGCCATTGTGCTTTGTTGGACTTTTAATGTGACCCCACAACTTTAAGGAAAAATAGGCTGGCTTCAAGCATAGATGACCTTAATTTATCCATTGATATATATGCTCCAATATGGAGACTCCCAAATAAAAGTGTTAGGACTGCACTTAACAGACTGTCTTGACAAGGCAGTGCTGCTTCCACATACTGTATATTTGCCATTAAATCCTTTGTTTTTTAGTGAAAATTGTTAGACAGTGCCACATTTTGTACAAGCTAGTTGGTAAATGTGCTGGGAAAACTTTTGTTTGTATGTGTTGTGCAAAGACCTTCTATATGCACCTTGCTTCAAAAGTTATAAATGGGGGTGGTTGCCATTTTTGCATAGCTTAAAGTGAAGTGACACTTCAAGAGAATTATTTCACATCAAAGGTAACTAAAGAGCTGTGTCAGTTGTTGAAAATCACTTAAAGTATAACTAAAGGCAAAATGTTTTTTTCAGATTTGAATAGAGGGGGAATGGATTAGGTCCTCTGTCAGATCGTATTGCTATCTCTGCCCCCATTAGGGAGATTCCCCCTCTCTATTTGCCCTGTTTAGCATTATTATTAAAAGTGAAAGTAAAAAAAATCCCAAATTTTGGGTTGTCCCTAGAAAAGTAATAGAGAGGAAATCTTCCAATGAGGATTCCTTTAATTTGCAGGGATTTCCTCTCACTTCCTGTTTTGGCTATTGGACAGGAAGTGAGGATAAATATCCCCAATGGGACAAAGAAGGCAAGAAGAAACCTTGATTATAACCCTCCCCTACTCTATCCATAATGAAAAAGAAAGTTTTGCCTTTTAACACTACTTTAAATATGCACCTCAGTGTACCCCCCACAGACTTAGTCTTGTAGAAGATTCCACAGAACCCTTAAAGTGGCTGATAAGGATGGAAAATACCATAGTAAATGTCTTCAATCATGAAAGTGCCAAAGTCATCCATGGGGTTTTCCCTGTTTGAACTTTTGAATCATAGATTTCCCCATGGACTTCAGGACATAGCCTGGGAAACATGGGCACAAAATACCACACCACACCTCGCAAAAGTGTAACCAAACACATCACTCACATGCAAGATGGACTATGAACAGTCATGTGCATAGTTAAAGAACACATGCAACAAGCCCAAGAGGCACAGGGCAGAGTTTAAAACCACTCTGCTAAAATCAGTACATTTAACCTGGGAGGCAGTCTTACTTGTAGTTTTGTTGACACTTTAGATTTCTGGCAATGCCCCTATGAGATGAAAATCAGTGCTGTCAACTAGCAGGTATACCAGTACAGAAAGTCCCTCCAAATATACTGTCTGCTATTTAGATTCAGGAAGTAAAAAAGTTCTTGCCAAAAAATTAAGAGGTGTTTTCAGAATATCCTGGTTGAAATAGCGTAATATATTAGGATATTGGGACTGAGCTGTTAAAAAGTTAAAACTTTAACCACTTCAATACCAGGCACTTAAAACACTTCCCGCCCAGACCAATTTTCAGCGTTCAGTGCTGTTGCGTTTTGAATGACAATTGCGTGGTCGTGCAACGCTGTACCCAAACAACATTTTTAGCATTTTGTTCCCACAAATAGAGCTCTCTATTGGTGGTATTTTATCACCCCTGCAGTTTTTATTTTTTGCGCTACAAATAAAAAAAAAAAAAAAAAGTTTTTCTTTGTTTCTGTCACAAAACTTTGTATAAGTACATTTTCTCCTTCACTGATGGGCACTGATGTGGCTACACTAATGGGTACTGATGAGGCAGTACAGATTGGCACTGATGAGGTGGCACTGATGAGGTGGCACTGATGAGGTGGCACTGATGATGGGGCACATATATACAGTACTGATGGGCCCTGATAGGCGTCATTGATAGGTGGCACTGCTGGGCACAGATAGGTGGCACTTGTGGGCACTGATTGGTGGCACTGGTGGGCACTGATTGGTGGCACAGGTGGGCACTGATACATGGCACTGGTGCATATAGCACTGTTAGGGATGGCACTGGCAGGCATCACATATGGGCACAGTGCCATCCCTACAGTGCACTGTATGCCCCTTACCTGGTGGTCTAGTGTGGGCTCCCTTGGTGGTTAATGGGCGGCCTCCTTATGTTGTCCTGGGCGGGCTCCCTGGTGGTCCTGGTCGGCTCCCTGGTGGCCCAGCATGGCAATCCTCAGGGGGGCTGCACTGATAAACATTCAGCACAGCCCTCCCCCATCAGGAGAGCAGCCGGTTCTTCTTGTTTACACTGTAATCAGCAGTGATTGGTCACGGCTGATCACATGGTAAAAAGCTTCCGATGGAAGAATTTTTCCTCGATTGGTAATGGGGTGAGTCAGACTGAACCACGGCACCACTGATTGCCGCGATGCACGCCTCCACGGGCGTGCGATCGCGGGTTACCATGAGGACATCAATAGACGTCCAGTCAGGATACGAAGCCACCGCCCGGCCTTCATTTGTCAATAGGCCAGGCGGGAAGTGGTTAACTACCACTCAGAGAAAGTTATTTCAAAAGATGCAGAAAAATGTTGCCAGGCATCCAGCAAGGGGATGCTGATTGACTTTTGTATGTCCACTGTCCAATGTTGGCAAAATGTGCTCCTTCTCACAGATCAGCAGATGAGGAGGGCATGTGAGGGACTTGCTTGCAGGGTTGTGGATGGTGAATATATGTGCCATGTAGGTTTCTCATCTACACACATCAAGGGTCTCTAAGATTTGTGTAAGTTGTGGAAAACACAAACCTTCTGTTTTATTGGGTCTGGCGTGAAAGGAGTTCTTTTAAGTGTCAACATTTCCTTAGTAATACCTGTATGTGTAAACATATGTAACAGCTATTTCACTATAATCTCAGAGGGCTGGTTTTTGAGACGGATTGCTTCTGGATACTGGGTATCATATTTAAAGACTACCAAGAACTTCTGCTCCACACAGTCATCTGTAATGGCAGTTTCTCCTCCAAAAGTCTCAGGCTCACAAATGAGAAGGGGGGCCTGGGATCCAGGAGTGAGGGTTACACAACAGTACACCAGAATATAGAATTGACTGGGTGGCTTTAAAGCTACCCAGATCACCCCCATGTGAAAAACAAAGGAAGCCTGCTATTAGGACCACAGCTGTCATTCTCTCCCTGCCTTGCCATAAATGTGAACAAGTTAATCAAGCAGAAAACGGATTAGTAACCACGTTCCTACTTCCCATTATCAGTTGATTCTGTAGCAATCTGACAAATACAGATATACTGTAATCAAACAATGATGAATTGGCTTTTTTTCTTGTTTTATCATTCCTAGTGTTAATCATTTTCACCATAAATTTTTTCTAACCCACTTTATCTTTGCTGATTATATAAATATCTCTCTGGTGATGCTAAGCTAGGCATGGATTGATATACTCAGGGATACTCTGCAGCTTGGCTGTGGTTGACTGGAGTGTAATAGTAATACTTTTTTTATAGGGTTCTCTGATGTGAGAGGGCATAATGTCTGTGATGTCTCCCAGGACACTCCACTGATGTGTAGGTGGTGCTAAGAATCATAGTTCCAGATACAGTTTTCTGCTAAACTAGAGAAGCAGTATGTAATTACCAAAAATGTGCATGCTACATATGGAGGAAACTCTCTTGCTGGCCATTGTATTATGCAGCCGTCAGGACCTGTGGCTGCTGAATACGTAATAAGTGTCTATATCCTATTGGATGCAATCACTGTTGGCTGAAAATTTTCCACTTGGATCCTTCAACAAAAGTCAATTGAAAAATTAACAAATTGGCTGAAATTCAAGCAGTGTGTGGCAAGCTTTAAGCCCTGTACACACGGGCCAAATGTGGACAACATCGGCTGGTTGAAAAAAATGGCCCGTGGGTATGCCAGCCGGTCTGATAGAAGCCAGCCATTTGACCGGCTTCTGTCAGACAAGCATGCTGGAAAACCAGCAGCCAACTGCTCCTGATAAGCGCTCTCAGCCAATGGCTGAGAGTGCTGACCGGAGTGTTCTGGTTGGGGGCTGTCCCCTGTCAGAACACAACAGCTCAGTGGGGGAAATCGCTGTACTAGCATTGGATTATTAGTACAGTGGCTCTGACTGGAAAAAAATCATAGGATGTTCCAGGCTATAGTCTCTCATAGCCTATTTGGCTAGTCAAATTATGGAGTATGATTGGTATTGATAAGATGATAAAATGTGCTTATTCTCTCTTATATTGCATCCTCTACACACCCAGTAAATCATTCATTGTGGTCTCCACACTTGAACAAAAGAATTCTTATCTCTACAAACAGGTTTACTGCTGCTACCACAGGATCAGGACCTCAAGCTTAAAATGATAACTATCAGTGTTTTCTGTATTATGTATGTATTCTATGGCTTTTCTCATTATCCAACAGGTTCCACGCTAATCTCTACACTAAAAAAAGACCTGTGAGGAAAAAGAAGTGATACTACTGAAAATGACATATGAATACATTTCAAATCATGGAGAAAATAAAGTGCAAACAATTGGTATGGCAACACAATACAGAATGCACCACAAGAGAACTAAATTGAAAATGTATATTAAAGCACATATGATATGATGCATTTTTAATAACACTTGATTTGAGTCCTAACATATAGTGTATTATCAAATGTATTTATTACACAGTACTATTGTGGGAGCAACATATCACATTTTAGGAACCTTATTTGTCCTTCTTAATAATGAGGCAGACTTAACCGATTGTCGACCTTGCCGCGTACATTTACTGTGGCAGGTTGGCAGCGCTGCGTAGATCGCCATCTATAAACGGTGATCAGCGCAGGAGCAGTTGCGAGCAGGTGGGCCCACATCCGCTGCACGCTCCGTGTGCGCGCCCATGGGCCGGGTGGAGTCGATCTCCACTGGCGACCCGCGATCACCTTCTAGAGACGCAGAACGGGAAGCCACCAATGTAAACACGGCAGTTCCCCGTTCTGCTAGGGGACATGACAGTGATCTACTGATCTTTGTAATCGGGATCAGTTAGATCTGTCATTTCCCTGCCAGCCCAGCCCCCACACAGTTAGAACACAGTGAGGGAACACATTTAACTCCTTGATCCCCCCTTAGTGTTAACCCCTTCCCTGCCAGTGACATTTATACAGTAATCAGCTTCTATTTAAAGCTCTGATTGCTGTATAAATGTCAGTGGCCCCAAAAGTGTCAAAAGTGTCCGATCTGTCCGCCACAGTATTGCAGTCCCGATAAAAATCGCAGATCACCGCCATTACTAGTAAAAATAAATAAATAAATAAAAAGGCCATAAATTAATTCTTATAGTTTATAAACGATATAACTTGTGTGCAAACCAATCAATATACGCTTATTGCGATTTTTTTTTTGGCCAAAAATATGAGGAAGAATACATATTGGCGTAAACTGACGAATAAATTAGTTTTTTTATATATACATATATTTTTATATGTATTATAGCAAAAAGTAAGAAATATTGTTTTTTTTAAAAAAGTGTCGCTCTTTGTTTATAGCGCAAAAAAATAAAAACCGCAGAGGTGATCAAATACCACCAAAAGAAAGCTCTATTTGTGGGGAAAAAAGGATGTCAATTTTGTTTGGGTACAATGTCGCACAATGCGCAATTGTCAGTTAAAGTGACACAGTGCCCAATCGCAAAATGTGCTCTGGTCAGTGAAGTGGTTAAAGTGATTGTAAAGACTCTTTTTTTTTTTAAAATCATAAACATGTTATGCTTACAAAAATGGTCCGTACAGGAGGGAGTGGCGTCCGAGCTCCGAGATGGCCGCTTAGCCTCAGAGCTCCGCCAGACCGACAGGGGAAAAGCCAGCAAGGGAGCTTCGCAGCTACCCCTGACACACCCACGAGTCAGCCCAAGCCCTGCAGAACACCAGGAATGCCGAGGCAGAGGAGAGAACAACCTGCCCAGCCCGGGAAGCTGACTAATTTCTTCCCCGCAGCACAGGGGAGGCCTCGGCAATATGGTGGAGGCACTCCCACGGCGGGAAGAAACGCGCAGGCCGCAACCCTGAACCCAGAGAACCCTCACCCGGACAACGATCGGGAGAATTCAAGGTCCTTGCCGGCCAGCGGTGCCTCATCGGGAGCATCCACCACCAGAAGCCCGACGAAGGCGAGACATAGGAGAGCTTCCCCGGAAGGAATCTAAGGAGACCCCGCCATGGAGGTGAGCGTATCACAGGCCAACACGAGGCCGCCAACGAATGATGCCTTTGCAGACATAACCACTACAGGACAACCAGTGTCAGACACAGTTTTAAAAGACATGCTTATGACACTCAGAACGTCCCTACACCAAGACATGTTAAGCACAGTTAAACAGTGCCAGGAAGAAGTATACAAACTTGCAGATAGGATTGACTATGTGGAGAGGGCAATGGGGGGCTACTCCAGTGCTTATAACACTATGGTAGATGCACACCGCGCACATGGAGAAGAAATCCTATGGCTCAAGGACAAGCTGACCGATTTAGAGGACCGGGCCAGAAGAAACAATTTAAAAATCAGGGGTGTCCCAGAATGAGTCACATAAGCACAGCTGCCTCAATATATTCAAACTATGTTTGCATCCCTGGCACCCAATCTCTCAGCACTTGACCTCACAGTGGACAGGGTGCATAGGGTACCCAAACCTTCGTTCCTACCAGCAGAAACTCCTAGAGACATTGTGCTGAGATTACATTTCTACAGATCTAAAGAAATTATACTGCAAAGCTTCAGGGACCCCGATCAACGCCCAGCACTGTACACTTCCCTCCAAATCCTACCCTACCCGATCCTAATCCTAACCTTTCTAGGCATACTCTACAACGCAGAAGAAACCTAACCACCGTCACCAAGGCGTTGCAAAAGCACCGCATTCCACACAAATGGAAATACCCGGCAACACTAATAATAACCCGCAATGGCACTGATAAAGCAGTAACATCTCTAGAAGAAGGCATTGCAGCCCTGACACACTGGGGCATTATTCCAGAACCATACTCAGACCCTCCACTAGCTGACAAGCCTCCTTACGTACAAACAGACTGGCAGGTGGTGTCCCGCAAACGCTCCTCCAAAAAGAACTCAACCAAAGAAGCGAATCGCCTGACACCACCAGCCACCCTTCATCCCCCTGATATGGTCACTTGAGGTTACTATCCTAATCCCCTCTATTCTACCAGAATATGGCAACATATTCACAGTTCTGGGGTTATACCCCAACCGTAATCTGTTCGCTCTGTTTCAGTTTATACCGTTTTCTTTTGACTGTTTTTTTCTATATTTTTATGGTACACAGATGTGAAGAAGGACCCACTAGAGAACTGACTCAAATCAAAAATGGAAATCACCTCCGCCTGGCTCAAAAGTATGAACTTGGGGCCACCTTCAATGCTCCATTATACATTAAGAACGGACCCAGAACTCCAAGCACCAAACGCAGTAAGTGTACACCACCCACCTACATTCCTCTACTAACTTACAATGACTATTAAGTGTATGTCTCTCAATGCCAAAGGGCTGAACCACCCAGCCAAAAGGTACACTATGTGGAAAGAAGCTCTAAAAAATCACATAGACATTCTCTGCGTCCAGGAGACGTATTTTTGCACCACCAGGATGCCCAGATGCTCCCACAAGCAATTTCCTCATGTGTTCCTCTCGAATAACCCAAGCAAGAAAACCAGGGGAGTACTAACCATCTCTGGGGAAGCTTTTACAAACCGAGGAGTTGTACGATGTCTGGAGGTGTCAGCACGCTAATGAAAGGGATTTCACTTTCTTTTCCTCCAGACACCGTACATACACCCGGATAGACATGTTTGTTACAGATAAATGGTTATTGCAAAATGTCTCAGAATCATCTGTCCACAATATAACATGGTCAGATCATGCCGCAGTGACTATAACTATGTTAGACAGAGGTGCCTCACGAACAACCCCCATCTGGCGTTGCAACACCAAAATACTCCAAGACTCTGAAGCATCCAAGGTAATCTCCCAGCATATCACAGAATTTTTTGAAAAAAACAATGACTCTGTAAATAACCCATTTGTCCTGTGGAATGCCCACAAGGCATACTTAAGAGGGATCTTGATTCAACAAGGGGCCAAAATTAAGAGAAGATATAATTCCCTTTTAGATAAGCTACTAACCAACATCCATGATTTGGAAATCCAACACAAGATCAACCCCTCACCAAACCTCTCTTCCTCTCTGCAAAAACTCAGAGAGGAACTGAGACTACTCCTCATGCAGTCGTACGACAAATACACAAAGCGGCTAAAAGCTAATTTTTACGCACATTCTAACAGAGCCGGGAAACTGCTAGCCCGCAGGGTTAAAGCGATCCAGACCAAAACAAAGATCCACTATCTTATACACCCTACTACCCACAGCAAAATCACAAACCCACAAAAAATTGCAGATCAATTTGTGGAGTTTTATGGAGGCCTGTATAACCTCAAGGACGACCCTTGCACTATACAACCCTCCATAGAATCGATTCAGAAATTCCTTGACACACTTAGCCTACCAAAACTCTCTGAAATACAACTCCAAAGCCTTAACGCACCATTCACTACTTATGAAATCCAAAAAGTCATAGCCTCCCTACCGAATGGGAAGTCACCGGGTCCAGACGGACTCCAAAATGAATTCTATAAAATTTACTGTCCTTTGATTACCCCGTGCCTCTCCTTGATTTTTTCATTCGCTGTTAAAACTTCTTAATTTCCCCCAGAAATGTTAAAGGCATACGTAGTAACCCTCCCCAAACCAGGGAAAGATCCAACTACCCCTGCAAACTTCAGGTCGATCTCACTTCTCAATTCGGATATAAAGATCTATGCAAAATGAATTGCTAATCGCCTAACAACTATGATACCGGACCTTATAGCAACCGACCAGATGGGGTTTGTTCGGGGAAGACAACCCTCGGATGCCACAAGACGCATTCTAAATGTGTTACGCCATGCGGGAAGACACCGAACGCCTTCTCTGCTTCTCTCTATAGATGCAGAGAAGGCATTCGACAGAGTGGAATGGGGATACAAGTCACAGGTATTAAGCCAATTTGGTTTCCAAGGACCCATCAAAGAGGCGATTTTAGCCCTATACTCTAATCCCAATGCACAGGTATATACCTCAGGACTACTATCAAGAGTTTTTAACATCTCTAACAGCACAAGACATATCCCCATATATCTTCAACCGGGCTATAGAGCCTCTGGCGGAGGCCATGAGATCTAGCCCAAATATATCAGGATTCCAATTCAAAGGAAAAAATCATGTCATAAACCTGTTTGCAGATGATGTGATTTTACTATTGACAAACCCTTCTAAGTCCTTACCCCATGCTCATACGATACTGGAAACATTTAGCGCTATATCCTACTATAGAGTTAACTATACGAAGTCCCTCATTTTAGACATAAACACCCCACCCGATGTGAAACGCCAACTGCAGGACCATCTCCCATACACGTGGAGTCCCAAAGGTATACCCTATCTGGGAATCACGCTGACAGCTTCTACAGCCTCCCTAGTACATGCAAGCTACCCTCCACTGATCAAACAAACCCAATCTCTCCTTACACAAATGGCACAAAAAGAGCTAACGTGGACCGGAAGATCCGCAGCTTTTAAAATGATAGACTGGGGGGCGTGACCGGAAGCCGACCAGCATGGACGCTTAATCACACAGCTCTCTCACAGCCGTTACCCTCCATAGGATTTACGGGGCAAACACCTCATCATAAATGGGCAGATCCAGGACCACACGCTCCTCTAAAGCCTGCGGTTCATCTCAGCCCCCGCTGGGCTCCGCGAGCAGCTTAAAAGACTTATTTTTCCCGCTTGACGTATCACACGCGGCGGGAAGCAAGATGGCGCCGGAGGCCTCCACGCCATACAGATCGCGGCCGCGATCCCCAGCTCCTCGCTGCAGACCTTGTGGGGACACAGACGAAC
The DNA here is from genome assembly GCA_018402905.1 of Glandirana rugosa. Classification (NCBI taxonomy): domain Eukaryota; kingdom Metazoa; phylum Chordata; class Amphibia; order Anura; family Ranidae; genus Glandirana; species Glandirana rugosa. The sequence goes on along the minus strand of BLSH010187570.1, from coordinate 29,238 downwards.
AGGCTCACACTGAACAGTGCTCCATACTCCCGCGTGGAGGAGCAGCCCTTGACCGCCATACCCCGGTGAGTGACACCCCGCACGTAGCACAGCAAGCGGCCCTGTTCTCACAACGCCAGCAGCGGCCTCCCTCGCAGCCCCCACCAACGGACACCCAATGCTCAGAGGCATACCCACGCCTGCTGCGGACTCTCTCAGACCCCGGTCTCCAGAGAGAGGTATCCCTATCTCCATGACCCTCCGTGGAGTCTCCCTCACCACTGAGTCCGGCCTCACAGGCTTCGGAGCCCATATCATGGACAGAGCTGAGGGAAACAGCCCCGCAACAACACCGGGCTACAATATCCTCCCCACCCAAAGCTCAGATGCCTCCTCGATCCCGAGACCCGAGCACTTCCCGAAGTTCCAGCACTTGGACACAAAACACTAAAACTTATGCACAGGCACTCTCATCACCGGAGCCAATGCATACCTCTGAGGTGGTCCACTCTTTTGTCCTTCCTCCTACTCAGGCCCAGAAAGGGCCCAATCCCTGGGTCCCCCCCCAGGGACCAGTACCACATACCACTGGAACCCAGCACCGGCACCACCAGCCGTTCTCTACGCCTCCTCTGGATCCTCCTTTATCACATCCCTGACACTCTTACCTGAGCTCCATTCCTACCAAAGAGGACTTTAAACAATTGATAGAAGATGTCAAATCAACTTGCCGCAGTGAAATCCAGGCCCTTCATGCAGACCTCCAGCATCTAGCCAATAGAGTGGACCAAGTCGAGGAGGACATTCAAGAAACCAGAATAGCCATACAACGCAACCAGGCCCAAAGTGAGGACCACCGGTCCCTCCTCAGAGAAATGCAGAGACACATTGAGGACTTGGACAACCGAGGCTGCAGACACAACATAAGAGTGAGAAATATACCTGAACAAGAGGGCCCGGAGGATATCCAACAGACCTTGGAGACATTATTCAACACAATACTAGATGAACCCCCAGATAAACCAATCAAACTCGATAGAGCCCACAGAGTCCTCCGCCCCAAAAATCTATCGTCTGCCCCTCGTGATATCATCTGCAGGGTCCAATCCTACCCTCTTAAAGAAGATATATTGAAGAGGGCCCGCATTCTCCGAAATATACAATACGAAGGAGTTCGTATTCAACTATTTCCGGATCTATCATGGATAACCCTCCAGAAAAGAAGGTTACTTCAACCCCTGCTACGCATCCTTCAAGAACATGACATCACTTACCGCTGGGGATTCCCCTTCAGCCTCACGGCCAAACACAATGGGAAATCCGCAGTGCTACGATACCCTGAGGAACTATTATCCTTCTGCAACACCCTAGAAATCCCAATGCCAAATCTTCCAGATTGGGATTTGGTATCTATGCCACTGCCCCAGTCTGGAATGGAACGAAGGAATCCCCCAACAAAACGCCCAAGAGGCCCGGATTCTCCTTGCAAAACCCACAAACCGAGAAATGGTTGAAGGCCGAACTGTCGCACTCACATACTAGGCTTAAAGCTACTTGCTACATATTGTTTTAGACGGACTGGTCCTGTCCCCTCCATCATCCAAGAAATCACTCCGTACTAGAATCCTCTCAACTTACACTCTTTGCCTATATGGCTACCAGATGAGAGACATATGATTGGTTGTTTTTCCCCTCATTGTTCCCCCCTTCTTCAAATAGACCCTACCTGTATACTCATTGTGCACTGTTCACCCACGTCTTTGTGATCTGCGGCAGAACAGTCCTATAGGAGTCTAGTTAATTCTACAGCCCCCCCAGGGCTTGAGTTTAAAATACCTATTTTCTTTTTTTCTAGAAGGATATACGGTCTTAACTCCTGAAACTACGTTACAGTTTTACTCCTGTGTTTGTATTATCCTGTACTAACGCTTGTTTTCTCTTCCAGCTCGACCCTAATCCTTCCCTCTTTTCCTTCTTCCCCCTTCTTCTGGTGCCCTTGGATCCTCCTGGAGACTAAGACCCCTTCCAGCCCACGAACGGAATCGACGGGACAGATAAGTTCTCATCTTATTTTCACGTACACATCAAAATGGTCAGAATCCTTTCTCTTAGTGTTCGGGGCTTGAACTCCAACAAGAAGAGAAAGCTAGCATTGGGGGAATTTACCAACACAAATGCAGACATTATCATGATTCAAGAAACACACTTTGACAAGCAAGGCTCATTCAAATTCGCATCCAAACTCTTCCCTCGAGTCTACCAGGCCACGAACCCCAACAAAAAAGCGGGTGTGGCTATCCTGTTTCGACGGGATTCCCCCTTCACATGCTCAGAGTCCCATATGGACCCTCAGGGCCATTATGTGATACTAAAAGGCACATGGCAAATGCAGGAAATAACACTTTGTGCCATATACGCCCCGAATACCCGACAAATTAGTTTCCTACGCAGAACCCTAACCCGATTCCTTAACCGCCCACAGGGATACGTGGTCATAGGTGGGGACTTCAATTTAGTACAATCAGCACTGAATGATCGCCATTCGATCAGGTCCCAGAATCCCCCCCCCCGCTCAATACGAGAATCCCAACAATTTAGACAAGTAACTAGGCAATTTGCTCTATTCGATACCTGGAGAGTCCATCACCCTACTGATCACCAATATACTTTCTTCTCATCGCCACATCGAATGCACTCCAGAATTGACTACTTTTTTGTTAATAACCCTACCTTAAATATAGTTAGATCAGTTGATATCCTCCCGATATCCTGGTCAGACCACGCCCCTATCTTACTGTCCATATCCTTAGGGACCCCGCTCCGCAAACCTTGCCAATGGCAGCTAAACACATATCTTCTACAACATCTCCCCTCGACACTTGAACTGAACACTACAATGCTACACTACTTTGCTGAAAACGACACACCTGAGGTATCTCCCGAATAGAAGATTATCTAAAACAAAGTGGTATAGCCCATCTCACCCCCCTGACCTCCTCTCAATGAACATGCCCATCACAGAGGAGGAAATAGCCACCACAATTAAATCTCTCCCTTCCCACAAGGCCCCAGGACCTGACGGCCTACCTTATGAATACTATAAGACATTCTCACCAAAACTAGCCCCCTACCTATGCAGACTCTACAACGCCTTCCTTAAAGACACCGAGATCCCTTCTAATATGCAGAGATCATTCAGCACCATAATCCCCAAACCTGACAAAGATCCTTCCCTTTGCGCTAGCTACAGGCCAATTGCGTTATTAAACACAGACCTGAAAATTTTTACGAAAATTCTTTCTATACGCTTAAACGCAATCCTCCCATCCCTGATACATAAAGATCAGGTGGGGTTTATCCCGCTTCGTCAAGCGGGAGACAGCACTAGGAAAGTCATAGATCTGGTGGACATTGTAAATCAAGACATCACCCCAACTGTACTACTCAGTCTCGACGCAGAAAAGGCTTTTGATCCCTTGGGTGGCCGTTTCTATTCGCCACCCTGCGCCATATGGGCTTTCAAGGCCCCTTCCTTAAGGCAGTCTACCACCTCTATTACAACCCTACTTCACAGGTTAAAGCTCCCTATGCCCTCTCCACCCCATTCGCAATTAGCAATGGAACCCGACAGGGCTGTCCACTATCACCCCTGTTGTTTGCACTTTGTGTAGAACCCCTAGCTGCCACAATAAGGAAACATGCAGACATCAGGGGAGTAATGATCCGAAATAGGGAATTTAAAATCTCACTATTCGCTGATGACATAATTTTAACTATAACTCAGCCAAGAATCTCCCTACCCAATCTGCAGGCCGAATTAGATAAATTCAGAGAAATCTCGGGATATAAAATCAACTCAACTAAATCTCACGCCCTCCCTATTCACGTCCCCCCAATAGAACTTACCAGCCTCACGAACTCCTTTCCCTATAGATGGAACTCCCACTCTATCAAATATCTAGGTATGCACATTACCCCGAATTTTTCCTCACTTTACCAAGCCAATTTCCCCCCTCTATTTCAGCAAATCAGATCCCTACTTCAACAATGGAAGAAGCATCACATCTCCCTATTAGGGCGCATAGCTTCAATTAAAATGACCATCCTTCCCAAACTAGTCTACCTTTTTCAAACACTTCCAATACCAATCCCCTATGCCCAATTACGGAAACTGCAATCGGATCTACTACAATTCACTTGGAACTACAAAAGACATAGAATCCCCAAATCAGTCCTCCTGACCTCTCGCACAGAAGGTGGTATGGCATTCCCCAACCTTATCAAATACTACCAAGCAGCCCAACTTCGTGCTATAGCCTCATGGTTCACCCAACGCTCCTATAACAGATGGACAGAAATTGAAAAACTAACACTAGCCCCTATACACCCGAACAGTTTTCTATGGAGCTCAAAAGCACAAGGCCCTGCCTCCCCTACGCTGGGTACAGTATCTCACTTAAGATCACTATGGCGATCGCTATCTCGCCAACACAATCTCACCTCAGATAACTCTGTACTTACTTCTTTTCTTTATAACCCGGAGCTACCGGCGGGTCTGACACACCAGATGTCCTCTCCTTGGGCTACGAGGAACCTATTCCACTTTGGCCATATAGTTGACCCTATCACTAGGATACTATTGCCATTTGCGAAACTCCAGGACAAATTTGAGCTGCCCCGACAAACATTTTACAGCTATTTACAAATTAGACATTACGCACAATCGCTCACACCCACCCTGAAATTCTCACTACCCACCCCCTTTGAGAGCATAATCCTAGAGGGAACCAGTAGAAGGGGCATAATCTCAGATATTTATAAAATCTTAAATACATATCCATTCCAGAAAGCTGGAAAGCATTTATATATGCGTAAATGGGAAAGAGCGTTGGGAACCACCTGAACTATTGCAGAATGGCAGGCTATATGGTCCCAAGCATCCAAGAGCTCCCTCTGCACCCTATACATAGAAAATACCTATAAAATTATGTACTTTTGGTACATGACCCCCGATGCTCTGCACTCAATATACCCTACATCATCAGATAGATGCTGGAGATGCCTAAAGGACAAAGGATCACTCATACACATATACTGGCAATGTCCCGCAATTGTACCCTACTGGCAAAATTAAATCAGCTCCTACACAAACTATTCGGCCTAAATACCCAGATGTCACCCGATCTCTTCCTTTTGGGTCTCTCCCCAAAAACTCTCCCTAAACCTCATAGGAAGCTCATGCTTAATATCCTCACTGCAGCACGCTGCTTGGTAGCACTGCACTGGAAAAAACGCGAACCCCTCTCACAAGAAGCCCTATACGCCAGAATTAAAGATGTTGAACTGATGGAAAAAATGACAGCTAGACTACAAGATCATCTGGACGCACATAACTGTATCTGGGCTCCCTGGCATCTCCAGGAGGATCCCACCTGAAGGTAACCAAAACCCCCTCCCCCACCTCCTTTACCCTCTTCT
>BLSH010187565.1:921407-933240 GCA_018402905.1 Glandirana rugosa | reverse complement strand
CGAACAGAAACGGAAACCCGTCGGACCGTGTGTACCGGCTGATGTACGACGTCACGGACACGTTGCTGTCGACCTGTCGTTGCACAGGCACTGCAGCATGTAGTCGGCCATGTGTGCCAGGCTGCCCAAAGGCAAAGACAAGCTGTCCTCTGTGGGAGGTGTATCATCTGTGTCCTCCGTATCCCCCCAGCCACGCTCCAGTGATGCCCACGAGCTGCGTTGGGTGCCACCCTGTTGCGGTTCCTCCTCCTTCTTCTCATGATCTTCCTCGTCCTCCTCATCCTCCAGAACTGTGCCCTGGCTTGAATATTTTTTACCTGGCCTATGCTGGTGCAGGAACCCACCCTCCGAACCACTTGAGAATGACTGGCCTGATAACCGTGGAAATGACCCCTCTTCCTCCTCATCCTCCTGTGCCACATCCTCTTCCATCATGGCCCGAAGTGTTTTTCAAGGAGACATAAAAGTGGGATAGTAACGCTGAGAACAACGTCATCGGCACAGGCCATGTTGGTGGAGTACTCAAAACACCGCAATACGGTACACAGGTCTCGCATGAAGGCCCACTCGTTGGTGGTGAAGTGGTGCTGTTCTGCAGAGCGACTGACCCGTGCATGCTGCAGCTGGAAATCCACTATTGCCTGCTGCTGCTTGCACAGTCTCTCCAGCATGTGCAAGGTGAAGTTCCACCTTGTGGGCACGTCCCATAGGAGGCGGTGAGCGGGAAGGCTGAAGTTCCGCTGCAGTCCAGACAGGCGAGCAGCAGCAGGATGAGAACGCCGAAAGCGCGCACAGACGGCCCACACTTTCTGCAGCAGCTCTGACATATCCGGGTAGTTTTTAAGAAATTTCTGTACCACCAAATTCAGCACATGCGCCAGGCAAGGGATGTGCGTCAAACGGGCTAGGCCCAGAGCCACTACGAGATTTCGCCCATTGTCGCACTCCACCAGGCTGGGCTTGAGACTCAGTGGCAACAACCACTCATCGGTCTGTTGTTCAATGCCCATCCACAGCTCCTGCGCAGTGTGAGGTTTATCCCCGAAACATATCAGTTTTAAAGCAGCCTGCTGTCCTTTCTCCCTGAATGTGCTGAAGCTGGTGGTGACGGTGTTACGCTGAGCGGATGAAGAGGTGGTAGAGGAGGAGGAAGCGCAGTAGGAGGAGGAGGCAACAGGAGGCAAAGAGAAATGCCCTGCAATCCTCGGTGGTGGAAGGACATGCGCCAAATGGCTAGCCGGCTCAGGCCCACCTGCCACTGCAGTGTGCAGTTAGCGAGATATAGCATCCCTGCCCGTGCTTACTGGTCCATGTATCAGTGGTTATGTGGACCTTGCCACAGATGGCATTGTGCAGTGAACAATTGATCTTGTCCCCGACTTGTTTGTGCAGGGAAGGGATGGAAAAATAGTGGCGGCTAGGAACCACATACTGTGGGACAGCCACCGCCATCAGGTTTTTAAAACTGTCTGTGTCCACCAGACGGAATGACAGCATTTCAAAGGCCAGGAATTTGGAAATGCTGGCATTCAGGGACAGGGATCGCAGGTGGGTAGGGGGGGTACTTCCTCTTTCTCTCCAGTGTTTGGGAGATGGAGAGCTGTAAGCTTCCATGGGAACGTGTGGAAATGCTTGGGGACGGTGGCGGACAAGGTGGCGTTGCTGTCACATGCTCTGTTTGCTGGGTGGCAGGTGACACTGGCACTGTAGAGGTGGAGGAAGAGGCCGAGGCAGCAGCAGAAAGGGAAGCAGGAGGAGGCCGAGACCTTTCTTGGATTTTGAGGTAATTATTCCAATGCAGCTTGTGCCTTGAATTTAGATGCCTGATCATGCAGGTTGTGCTCAGGTTTAGAACATTTAGGCCTCGCCTCAGGCTATCATTGCACAGCGTGCAAACCTCTCATGTCTTGTCAGCACATTGTCTGAAGAACAGGCACGCGGGGGAACGCCTTTGAGCTGCTTTTGGTGTGCTAGGTCCCTGGGTGCGGTGGGTAGTAGCAGGCCTACTGTCTATGGGATGCTCGCTCTGCTTTCCCAACCTGCTTCCTCTTTTGCTGTGCTGGTGCCTCTGTGCAACCACCACCTCTTCCTCCAAACTGCACATGTCACTCGCATGACCCTCATTCCATGTGGGGACTAGAACCTCATCATCCTCCTCCACATTATCTTCCACCCACCCTTCACCACTGCCCTCCTTGTCAGTCTGCACACTGAGGAAAGCTGCAGCAGTTGGCACCTGTGTTTCGTCATCATCAGAGATGTGCTGCGCTGGTGTTTCTATGTCCTCATCCTGCAACAGAAGTGGTTGGGCATCGGTGCACTCAATGTCTTTCACTTCTGGGGCAGGGCTATGTGGATGGTCCAAGGAAAGCACACCAGGAGAGTCATCAAAAAGCATAAGAGTCTGTTGCATTACTTGGGGCTCAGACTGCTTGGCTAATTTACAAGGGGCTGAGGTGAAAGGCAGATGGCCATGGGGTTCAGGTGCCAACTCTGAGCTTTCATCAAGGGACCAGGAGGGAGAAAAGTGAAGGAACTGGAGGCATTGTCAGCCACCCAATCTACTATCGCCTGTACTTCTTCTGGCCTCACCATTCGTTGAGTGGCATTCGGGCCTACCATATAACGTTGAAGGTTCTGTTAGCTACCTGAGGAAGGTGTTTCACCTGTGCGTGTAGCTGGCATAGATCGACCACATCCTCTCCTTCCAACAGGAGCTTCACCAACACCACCAACACCACCAACACCAGCAGCACCAGCAGCACCAAGACCACATCCCTTATTTGACGCTCTCCTCATTCTGTCTGCAAATGTACTATGTAGCACTATTTAAGTTTTTATTAATACAAAAAAATGAATTTTAGAACAATAATCTGTCTCTTAGAGCACCAGCAGGGACCTCTCCCTTTAGAACTAGGAGATGATTTTAGAACAATAATCTGTCCCTTAAAGCACCAGAAGGAACCTCTCCCTTTAGAACTAGGAGATGATTATAGAACAATAATCTGTCCCTTACAGCAACAGCAGGAACCTCTCCCTTTAGAACTAGGAGATGAACAATAATCTGTCCCTTACAGAAACCGCAGGAACCTGACCCTATAGGAGTAGGTGATGATTTTAGAACAATAATCTGTCCCTTACAGCAACAGCAGGAACCTCTCCCTTTAGAACTAGGATATGATTTTAGAACAATAATCTGTCCCTTACAGCACCAGCAGGAACCTCTCCCTTTAGAACTAGGAGATGAACAATAATCTGTCCCTTACAGAAACCGCAGGAACCTGACCCTATAGGAGTAGGTGATGATTTTAGAACAATAATCTGTCCCTTACAGCAACAACAGGAACCTCTCCCTTTAGAACTAGGAAATGATTTTAGAACAATAATCTGTCCCTTACAGTACCAGCAGTAACCTCTCCCTTTAGAACTGGGAGATGAACAATAATCTGTCCCTTACAGAAACAGCAGGAACCTGACCCTATAGGAGTAGGCAATGATTTTAGAACAATAATCTGTCCCTTACAGCAACAGCAGGAAAATGACCCTATAGGAGTAGGCGATGATTTTAGAACAATAATCTGTCCCTTACAGCAATAGCAGGAACCTCTCCCTTTAGAACTAGGAGATGATTTTAGAATGAAAATCTGTCCCTTACAGCACCAGCAGGAACCTTTCCCTTTAGAACTAGGAGATGATTATAGAACAATAATCTGTCCCTTACAGCAACAGCAGGAACGTGATCCTATAGGAGTAGGCGATGATTTTAGAACAATAATCTGTCCCTTACAGCAACAGCAGGAATCTGACCCAATAGGAGTAGGCGATGATTATAGAACAATAATCTGTCCCTTACAGCACCAGCAGGAACATGACCCTATAGGAGTAGGCGATGATTTTAGAACAATAATCTGTCCCTTACAGCAACAGCAGGAACCTGACTCTATAGGAGTAGGCGATGATTTTATAACAATAATCTGTCCCTTACAGCAACAGCAGGAATCTGACCCTATAGTAGTAGGCGATGATTTTAGAACAATAATGTGTCCCTTATAGCAACAGCAGGAACCTGACTCTATAGGAGTAGGCAATGTTTTTATAACGATAATCTGTCCCTTACAGCAACAGCAGGAACCTGACCCTATAGAAGTAGGCGATGATTTTAGAACAATAATCTGTCCCTTACAGCAACAGCAGGAACCTGACTCTATAGGAGTAGGCGATGATTTTATAAAGATAATCTGTCCCTTACAGCAACAGCAGGAACCTGACCCTATAGGAGTAGGCGATGATTTTAGAACAATAATCTGTCCCTTACAGCAATAGCAGGAATCGGACCCTATAGTAGTAGGCGATGATTTAGAACAATAATCTGTCCCTTACAGCAACAGCAGGAACCTGACCCCATAGGAGTAGGCAATGATTTTAGAACAATAATCTGTCCCTTACAGCAACAACAGGAACCTGACCCTATAGAACTAGGAAATGATTTTAGAAAAATAATCTGTCCCTCAAAGCAGTGGACTCTTCCTAGTCCAGAATCAAATCATTCTGTAATGTAGGATGAGATCTGCAATCTGTCCCTCAAAGCAGTAGACTCTACCTAGTCCAGAATCAGATCGTTCTGTAATGCAGGATGAGATCTGCAATCTGTCCCTCAAAGCAGTAGCAGTAATCTCTACATAGTCCACAATCAGAACGTTCTGTAATGCAGGATGAGATGTTATTAATATCTGCAATCTGTCCCTTACAGCACCAGCAGGAACCTCTCCCTTTAGAACTAGGAGATGATTATAGAACAATAATCTGTCCCTTACAGCACCAGCAGGAACCTGACCCTATAGGAGTAGGCGATGATTTTAGAACAATAATCTGTCCCTTACAGCAACAGCAGGAACCTGACTCTATAGGAGTAGGCTATGATTTTATAACGATAATCTGTCCCTTACAGCAACAGCAGGAACCTGACCCTATAGGAGTAGGCGATGATTTTAGAACAATAATCTGTCCCTTACAGCAACAGCAGGAATCTGACCCTATAGTAGTAGGCGATGATTTTAGAACAATAATCTGTCCCTTACAGTAACAGCAGGAACCTCTCCCTTTAGAACTAGGAGATGATTTTAGAACAATAATCTGTCCTTTACAGCACCAGCAGGAACCTCTCCCTTTAGAACTAGGAGATGATTATAGAACATGTCCCTTACAGCACCAGCAGGAACATGACCCTATAGGAGTAGGCGATGATTTTAGAACAATAATCTGTCCCTTACAGCAACAGCAGGAACCTGACTCTATAGGAGTAGGCGATGATTTTATAACGATAATCTGTCCCTTACAGCAACAGCAGGAACCTGACCCTAGAGGAGTAGGCGATGATTTTAGAACAATAATCTGTCCCTTACAGCAACAGCAGGAACTGACCCTATAATAGTAGGCAATGATTTTAGAACAATAATCTGTCCCTTACAGCAACAGCAGGAACCTGACCCTATAGAACTAGGAAATGGTTTTAGAACAATAATCTGTGCCTCAAAGCAGTAGACTCTACCTAGTCCAGAATCAAATCATTCTGTAATGTAGGATGAGATCTGCAATCTGTCCCTCAAAGCAGTAGACTCTACCTAGTCCACAATCAGATCGTTCTGTAATGCAGGATGAGATGTTATTAATATTTGCAATCTGTCCCTCACAGCACCGGCAGCATCCTCTCCCTAGACTAGCCTGAGAGCATGTTACATGTAGCACTACGTGACTCCAGCTTATACAGAGGCTGGGTCACATGATGCACTGGCCAATCACAGCCATGCCATTATTAGGCATGGCTGTGATGGCTTCTAAGGGCAAACCAGTGAAACACTTGTTGATTGGCTGCCCTGCAGCAATTCAACATGCGTGATCAAATACCCAAACCCAGAACCCCGACCCCAACTTTTTTTCAAATTTCCGGTTTGGGTTCGGGTCACGGACACCCCAAAGTCTACTATTAAATATAAGTTTAATTCTTACAACTATTTATACTTTAATTCTTGAGAATAGATGTGTAAATTAAGGCAGGCTGGCAGGGGCCCCAGTACATTACTTTGCCCAGGGGCCCATGATGCTTTTAAGACGGCCCTGCTTATATATATATATATATATATATATGCTACACCTACACCATAAAGAGCTGCCCTTTGTTTTCTATACTGTTTTCATTTCCTATTTTTTTTTAGTATCTGTCTATTACAAAAACATACGTTTTCAACAGAGTGGTATATTCAATAATATACAGCCACCTCAAAGTTCAGGCTTCTAACTATGTGTCTCAACATCTGTTTGTGCCAGATTCCCTCTTTGTCTTGCTCTCTCCAACCTCTTAACTAGGCTTTTCTTAGACCTACCCTGTCTGTTTCAATCACAAAAAAGTCTCCCTGACAGTGTTTTACAGTTTACCAGTAAAACTTTTCTGTCCAGCACGCAGGCTTGAAATGTGGTATCTATGACAGATGAGGTAATTTCACCCTGGCCCATTACTTACATGTTAGAAGATCCAAAGATGTTTGTTTTCTCACAGAACTGTTTAATGCATAGTTGAGGCAGTTAAAAGGCAATAGTTCTCACAGCATTAAAAAACAGGGTGGTAAGCACCGGAGATTTTACACAAAAATTGCTCCTAGCAAGGGAAGAGTAGGAAGGGTTACAGAACGGCAAGGAGGGAGGAAAAGGTCTTAAAGAGGAAACAACATTTAAAGCGGCAACAAGAATACACAAAAGTGGGTCCAGTCATGGGACATGACAAAAACCACATCTAGACTGTACCAAATTTATATTCATTCAGGCAGGCCTGGACACACACACTCAGTGTCTCTTTCTCATATTCTCCTTTGTATCTGCATCTATAAAATGTGCAATGTATATTAGTTGCATGGATGCTTTTAGGGACCATTTCTACAATGGAATTCTGAAAAGTGCTTGTTGGTGGGTAATATCTTATTTTGAGGATAATATTATATCTAATGTAACATCAAACTGATTTTATGTTTTGTACAATAGTATTCAATGCGTTTCTTATCTAGCAGGTTATACATATACAAATGTCATATAAAGCACTGTAATAAAAATCTCTATCAAATAATGTGTAATTGTGTGTACATAGAAGTGACAACAATAATTTATCCAAAAACAACTCATATGCTGCCCACAAATACATTGCTGAAAAAAATATTCAAATAAAGTGCAAAAGTATAAATAGTTCCAAGAGAAAATATAAATCCCAGTAGTGCAAAATGACATTTCTTCTATGAAAGTCACAATATTTTGCCAATTGTTGATTAAAATATTCTTCCATAACATCTACTGTGGACTTTCATCTCATTATAACTTTGACATTACCCAAAATTAATCTTTTGAGAACATATATTAGGGATTATAAAAAGTAACTGAAAGCTCTGTTTCAATATTAAGTCATTTCTGACTGATAAAATAGAAACACAATTATGGAAACATTACCATGGCAGAGAACGTTAATTGAAGATATTTTGTTTTGTTTTTTGAGACAATAAAAAACAAAGTGCACAATTATTAAATCTGACATTACAATTAAAGTACATAATTGCTATAAAATGTTTTGTCATGTATTCTTTGAAAGGAACATGACTTACTAAAACACAGTGAACTCTAAAGAGGAAAACTTCCTGTAGTGTAACAATGTAAATTAGGAATTTAAATACCCATGGGGTTAGCTCTAATGACAAATAATATATTTTGCTAAAAGTATTTTTTTTATATAAGTTGTCTCCTTTTCAACTTTCACATTGTAATACCTATAATCAGTATAACACAGAGCATTAGTTAACCTTTACTCTTTGTTATTTAACCAGTTGCCGACCGCCTGCCGTGGATTGACGGCAGCAACTTGGTTCAATATCATAAATCGCTGTCACCTGACGGATATCATGTACCAGGGCCCGTGCGCGAGCTCGGCACGCCCACTGTGATCGGATTCACTACAGGACCGATTAATCTACAGGGCCAGGCCAATGGACCTGCTGATTGATCATGGCCAATGAAATGCCTCCTCTGATTCTGTAATGTAAACAGAGGCAGAGGAAGTGATGTAATCTCCCCTCGTGGAGCCCTTGTCGGTTCCAGAGAGAGGAGAGATGACATCTAAACGTGAGTGCACAACACAACACGGACACCAATACACATAGGGCACGTATTAAAACCCCTTGATCACCCCCTAATCACTCCCCCCAGTAAACCCCTTCACTCCTGTCACCCCCCGTCACTGTGTCACTGAGTGCAGTGATCTGATTTTTACTGATCACTGTACTTGTGTCACTTGTACCACTAAATCAGTGTTAGGGTAGGTAGTAGTAGGCCTAGTACCCCCAAATAAAGGTCTTAACCCCTTGATTGCCCCCTGTCACCTGTGATCACCGTATAAGTGTCACGGGTGATGCTTGTTAGATAGTTAGTTTTTTTTTTTTCATCAGGGCACCCGCTGTATATATATATATATATATATATATATATATATATAAAAAAATAATAAAGGCTTTAACCACTGATTGTCCAGCAGCGACATCAGTTTTAGCGTGCGTTAGGGTCAGCGTAAATACCAGGCAGGGTCAGATTAGTCAGGTCCTCTGACACGCACACACACACATTAGATAGGTGTTAGATACAATAGTAGTATATGAACAGATCAATATCTGATTTGATCAGATATATATTAGCGTCCGCAGTACATTAGTGTTATGAAAAATGTGGCGTTAGCAGGATCAGCCCAGATACCAGCTAGTACCTGTGTTTAGCCCCTCCGCCCTGCCCAGCCCACCAAAGTGCAGTATCTAATAGATCACTGACACTTACAAAATACAATACACATATCTGCAGTGTTCGCAGAGTTCACGCCCAATCCCTGCGAACGCTGACAGTGATTTTGGTAATGATTTGAAGCAGGCTCTGACAACCAGGTGCACTTTCTTGCCTGTAAGTCACACTAGTGTACTTATAAATTTAGAGGCCAAAATGTCCAATCAGATGTACACTAGTGAAGAGGCTTACGCATTGCTGAGCATGACAGATGAGAGCGATGGGGAAGCTCCACTGTCAGATTCAGGCTCAGCATACAAACCCGTAGACAGCAGCAGCACCCTGTCAGATAGCTCTGATGATGGAGTTGTGGTCCCTGCTAAGGTCAGGCATACCCGACCCCATTCTGCTATCGCTGAGGTGCAAGAAATGCAGGGCTCTCGTATGGAGCAAAGAGCCAGTACTAGTGCGGCTCCTCCTTCTGGTGAACTGGCAAGCACCAGTGGCCTAGTACACCCTGGTCGTACAACCAGCACTGCAATAACACTTGGTGATGTGGCGAGTCCCATAATTGCAGTTCAAGATGGTGTGGCTAGTAGAGTTGATCAAACCTCTAGAAGTCTGGGTTCGGCAGGTTCGGCCGAACTTTGGGAAAAAGTCCGGGTTCGGGACCGAACTTGACCCGAACTTTATCCCAGACCCCGAACCCCATTGAAATCAATGGGGACCCGAACTTTTAGGCACAAAAATGGCTATAACACAGTCCTGGCAAGTCCTAGAGGTCTGCAAAAGGAAGGAAAATGGGGGTAAGAGTTGGACAAGTGCCCTACAAAGAAATGGGGATAGGGAAATAAATTAAAACAATTTTTAAGCTAAAATTACATAAAAAAATAAAAAATGGAGGTGGATGTGGAGTTGGAGGTTGAGGAGGTGGTGTAAGTGGAAGTGGCGGTGGAGGAGGAGGAGGTAGCCAACACTGTTTTTTTTATTTTTGTGCAAGAAATGCACCGCTGGCCGCAAATTAAGTTTTTGGAATATTTTTTTTTTTTTAAACCAGCAATGTAGACTTTTTGTTTTATTTTTGTGCAAGAAATGCACCACTGGCCACAAATGTAGTTTTTAGAATTGTTTTTTTTTAAACCAGCAATGTAGACTTTTTTTTATTTGTGTGCAAGAAATGCACTGCTGGCCACAAATGTAGTTTTTAGAATATTTTTTTTTTTAAACCAGCAATGTAGATGCACTTTTTAATTTTGTGCAAGAAACAATAATCTGTCCCTTTAAGCAACAGCAGGAACCTCTCCCTATAGAACTAGGAGATGATTTTAGAACAATATTCTGTCCCTTAAAGCAACAGCTGGAACCTTTGCCTATAGAACTTGGAAATGATTTTAGAACAATATTCTGTCCCTTAAAGCAACAGCTGGAACCTTTCCCTATAGAACTTGGAAATGATTTTAGAACAATATTCTGTCCCTCCAAGCAGTAGACTCTACCTAGTCCAGTCAGATCGTTCTGTGCAGCAGGATGAGGTCTGCAATCTGTTCCTCAAAGCAGCAGTACTAGTAATCTCTACCTAGTCCACAATCATATCATTCAGTAATGCAGGATGAGATGCTATATAATATCTGCAATCTGTCCCTCACAGAGCCAGCACCATCCTCTCCCTAAACTAGCCTGAGAGCATATGACATGCAGCACAGTGACTCTAGTCCCATATAGAGGCTGGGTCACATGATGCACTGGCCAATCACAGCCATGCCATTAGTAGGCAGGGAAAGTCCTGGAAAGGGCTAGAGGGCTGCAAAAGGAAGCAAAATGGGAGCAAGAGTAGGACAAGTGCCCTGCAAACAAATATGGATAGGAAAATAATTTAAAATCACATAAAAAAAATAAAAAATGGAGAAGGAGGTGGATGTGGAGTAGGAGGTTGAGGAGGTGGTGACCGTGGCGGTGTAGGTGGTGGAAGTGGCAGTGGAGGAGGAGGTAGCCAACACTGTTTTTTGTTTGTTTGCTTTTTTTCTAATTGGGGTAGCCCCCAAAATATTGAGACATATTTAAAAAAAAAGGATACGTTCACTTAAGTATACCAATGGCTGTGTGAGGACGGTATAAATGGCTATTCTGCACAAGGTACAGACAAGTCTTGTGGGATGCATGTCTGTTTCATTTTAATAAATGTTAGCTTGCCACGTTGGCTGCGGACAGGCGGCTGCGCTTGTCTGTGATAACGCCCCCTGCCATGCTAAACACACGTTAAGACAATACACTGGCTGCAGGGCAGGCCAGCACCTCCAAGGCATAAAGGGCAAGCTCAGGCCATGTGCCCAATTTGGAGACCCAGAAGTTGAATGGGGCAGACCCATCAGTCAGTACGTGTAGACGTGTGCACACATACTGTTCCACCATGTTGCTGAAATGCTGCCTCCTGCTAAGACGTTGCCTATTAGCTGGTGGTGATGTTTGTTGTGGCATGCTGCTGACAAAGCTTTTCCACATTTCAGCCATGCTAACCCTGCCTTCTGAGGTGCTGGCGATGCCACAGCTGTGTTACCGACCTCCTTATTCTCCTCTGCCTTTGGCTTTTGCTTCCACTGAGGCCCCGGTGTCATTTGGGAATGCCTTCAGCAGCGCTTCTACCAGCGTGCGCCAGTAGTTGCGCATCTTCCAATCATGCTCCAGTGAGGGAATTAAGGATGGCACGTTGTCCTTGTAACAGCAGGTGCCCACCCAGTCCGCCTCCTCCTCCTTGGCACAAGTGTCGTCCCACCGTGGGTTGCGTCGAGCACCCGTAGTGACCTCACACCGACCCCCCTATGCCTCCTGTGACTACTATGTGGAGGGTGTCTCCTGTCGAACAGAAACGGAGAAACTTCGGACCGTGTGTACTCGCTGATGTACGACGTCACGGACGCGTTACTGTCGGTTCAACGGGTGTAAAATTGAACACGACTAATGACCCACCCGTGGACGACAATGTTCCTGTTGCACGGTAGGAATTAAGGGAGTGACCTCGTACTAACCTTCTACGCGT
>BLSH010187565.1:796722-831335 GCA_018402905.1 Glandirana rugosa | reverse complement strand
TAATGCTTCTTTTCTTGTTGGTACATTTACCATCTGACCCATGAAATTATCCTGTAGGACATTTAGGAAATGGCGAGACTTAGCTGAACGTGCAGTACCTTCCACCCAGTCAATATCTGGATAATTAAAATCCCCCATTATAATAACACTTCCCATCCTTGCCGTTATTCCAAATTGTGATAGGAGGTCCGCCTCCCCCTCCTCCCTCTGATTAGGGGGTCTATAGCATATTCCAAGTAAAACTTTCCCCTTGGTATCTTCCCTTTGTAACTTTACCCATAAGGATTCAACCTCCCCCCCAGAACCACTATTAATGTCATCTCTCACATTTATTTGTATGTCATTTTTTATATACAGGCATACCCCTCCCCCTTTTTTGCCCTCCCTATCTCTGCGATATAGGGAATACCCCTGAATGGTAGCCAGCCAATCATGAGAGCTGTTGAACCAAGTCTCCGAAATTCCCACAAAATCTAAATCCTCCTCGTACAATAGCAACTCTAGTTCTCCCATCTTGTCCGCCAGACTCCTGGCATTAGTGAACAAGCCACGTAGTTTTGTCTGAATGCCTGTTTCCTTGCTGGGTATTCCTTGTCTGCATATAGGATTTGTTACACTACTTGCCACTTGTTTAATTTCCTTAATCGGCATATCACTCCTCCCCCCAATACTACCCCCCGGACTCTGTTCCCCACTGGCTATTGGTAAGTCTGGACCCTCCCCCCCGTTGCCTAGTTTAAAAGCCCCTCTAACTTTTTGGCCATCCTCATTCCCAGCCGGTCTGCACCTTCCCCATTTAGGTGCAGCCCATCCTTTCTATAGAGCTCGTAACCGATTGAGAAATTGGCCCAGTTCTCCAGGAACCCGAAACCCTCCTTTCTACACCAGCTCCTCAGCCACTTGTTGACTTCCCTGATCTCCCGCTGCCTCTCTGGTGTGGCTCGAGGTACCGGTAGTAATTCTGAGAATACTACCTTGGAGGTCCTAATCTTCAACTTTGCTCCTAGGTCCCTGAAATCTTTTTTTAGGACACTCCACCTACCTCTAACTTTGTCATTGGTGCCAACATGCACCATGACAGCCGGGTCTTCCCTAGCCCCTCCCAGCAATCTGTCCACCCGATCCTTGATGTCCCGAACCCGAGCGCCCGGTAAACAGTTTACAGTTCGGTGCTTCAGGTCTTTGTGACAGATTGGCCTCTCTGTGTTTCTAAGAATGGAGTCCCCCATTACCACAATCTGTCTTACCTTTTGCCTGACTTCATCCCCACCCTCGCTGGAGGAGTTACTCCCCTGGCAGCTAGGGGCACCACTATGCTCCAGCGATGTTGATTCCTGGCTGGTTTCTGCAATATCACACAACGGGGTGTACTTTTGGGATGCTCCAGCCCAGGATCAGCCTTCCTGACTTTATCCCTTCTACCCTTCCTAACTGTCACCCATCTACTCTGTTCTGGTGCCTGCACCTCTGTGTCTCCACCCGCCTCTGTGCTGGCCCCTGCCGACACCTGCCGAGTACGATCTCAACTTTCCTTGGGATTACAACTGCATATAATCAAGGTTTGATTAATAAGGACCTCTTCAAATTTTTGGATGTTAAATGGCCAATTACATTGACCTTCTATGCCCTCCCGAAGGTCCACAATTGTTTGAAAAAATCCCCTGGACGTCCCATCGTCTCAGGTATTGGGTGTCATATGGAGATGGCAAGCACATTTATTGATAGCCATCTCAGGCCATATGTGATGAGGTTACCATCTTATCTAAAAGACACCCTGGAACTTTTAAAAGCTATTGAGGGCCTAGTAGTCCCTCTAGGAGCATTACCAGTGGCCAGAACCATCTATCGGCTCTTGAGGGTCTGATGGAAAGACTCGGCTGAGATTATGTATAGTGAGGTCTGTCCTTGAGTTCTTCTTTCCCAGAATAAACTGTCATTACCTGCACAACCTACCAACAGGGAAGAGAAAAGCTAGAGGGAGGGAAGAGAGAAAAAAGATGAAAGGGAGGCTTATAGAGCCTCAGAGAAAGAGGAGGAGAGTAGGGTTGTGCCAACCCTGTTGCTCCCTTTTGTGAGCTTAAGTTCCTGGTACACCAGAAATGAACTAAATACCTATGTGTGTCGCCCAGGGTTCCCAAACTATTTCAAATTTATGCACCCTATCTGATATAATACTGGCCATTTTTTCTTGGGTCATCAACTAAGAAATTTTGTGTTTGTCGCTCTTAGCTACACCTTCTATAGCTTCCACGCCCTTGCTATGGTGATCTTGGCCCCTATGTATCCATTTACGGGTTCACTTAGATATCCTCGGGATGAATTCATTTAATAATGCAATAGTGGGGGACCTCGGTAGCTGACAGCCAGTAACCCTCTTGATTAGTCAGCACATTTTTGACCAATTCTGGGACATTCTGGGACATTCCCACCATATATGTGCCATGGTCCCTAACAGCTGGCAGCCTCTGAAACGAAGAGGGTCTGCCGATGGGTAATACCTCAGAGTGTGGTACCATCTCAACAAGACCTTTAAACTAGCTTCTGAAATGGTTGTGTTTAAAACACCTTTGAAAGATTTGAAAGAAGCAGTCTGCCAGCTGTCGAGGTCCAATTGAAACTGAAATTCCGATTCCCAAGCTGTCATAAATGCTGATTTCTCCATGGGCCGGGTAAGGGCCTCATAAATGACTGAGATACCTCCTTTTTGTTTAACAGGCTGACCACACCACTGTTCATAAGTGGTAAAACTAGAGGGGAGAGGTTTCTCTTTCCAATTTTTGTGTAAGAAGTTGGATATTTGGCTGAACCTACGGTTAGGAAGGTCTAATTTACTCACACAATAGCTAACTGTTATTGGGCCTGTAGAGGTATAGTAGTGTCCTATGCAACACCATTGGAAGGCTTTAATGTTTAACCCCGGTGGAAAATCTGGATTGTGAAACAGGTGCGCTAACGGTTTATCCGAGGAAATTAGTGATGGAAGGTGGCTAAGTTTGTCCCATAATGCCAAAGTGTGCAAGAGGGTCAGGCCATGACCAGGGGCCTGTTTTTGGGGGAACACCATAAAATGTAGTCTAGTGTGTGGTGCGGTGTGGCCTGCCTCTCTATCCCCACGCAGTACGGTTTCTCAAATCTAGTATAAACTAAGGATAGTTGTGCCAATCTTGCCACAAAATAGTATTTAAGAAGGTGAGGGAGACCTAGACCTCCCCTCCTCCTATGGTGGTAAAGAGACTGTTGGGGTATCCTATATCCTGAACCCCCCAGATAAACTTAAGGATTTTAAGCTGAAAAGACAAAAGGTGGTCCCTCTGAATCGGAATGGGTAAGGAGCGGATGAGATAAAGACGTCTAGGTAAGTAGGTCATTTTTACCGAGTTAATTCTTCCCAACCAGGAGATTTCCTGCTTAGACCACAATTTCAAATCAGCCTCTAGTTTACAGAACATGGGCGGATAGTTATTAGCATAAAGGGATTCAAATTCGGGGGTGAGATTAATGTCTAGATATCTAATGGAGGAGTTACTTCACTCAAACTGGAAGTCCCTCTTTAATGTAGCGACACTTTCGGGTTGTAGTGAAACATTAAGCTTCCGAGACTTATTGTAGTTTACCTGCAGGCCTGAAATTTTGGAAACGTTCTCTAATAAACGACAAAGGTTGGGGAGGGTAGTCAATGGGGAGGTTATGAATAGTAGGACATCATCCGCGAACAAGCCACATTTGTGCTCCTGTTGACCACACATGACTCCTATAATGTCAGGATTATGTCTAATGGAGATGGCCAGGGTCTCGAACGCAATGGCGAATATTAGAGGGAATAAGGGGCAGCCCTGTCTGGCACCTTTTCTAATGGGAATGGTTTGGAGAAGAGTCCCAAAAGTTTTATCAAGGACTGCGGATGGGAGTAGAGGACACGGATAAGACTCAAGAATCGTTGACCAAAACCCCAGCATTCTAACGGAAAACAGGTAAGGCTATGAGACTGAATCAAAAGCCTAAGGAGAGTAGCATTACTTTTTGCTTGGGACCTCCAGGCCAGTTAGATTGGAGTATAGTAACTATGTTAATGGCATGTCTGATTTGGTCTGGGCCCTGCCTCCCTGGTATAAAGCCTACTTGGTCCTTATGGATGTAAGTGCTTATGAACAAGGCTAACGAGTGCTTATGAGGGAGATTGGGCAGTAATTATCTACCATCTCCGGGTTTTTCTCTGGCTTCGGAATTACTGTGGTGAATGCCATGTTTAGATGTAACTCGAGGGGTTCTCCTTTCATTTTGGCGTTAAAGAATCAAACTAAGTAAGGAGCTAAGGTGTTGGCTACCGCCTTGTAGTATGGGGCCGAGAGGCCATCTGGGCCGGGCGCAGAACCCCTCTTGAGTCCCTTGATAACCCCCAGAACCTCCTCCTCAGTAAATGCTGCATCCATAAGGTTTTTGTGTGTGTCTGAGAGACTTGGAATTGGAGTGTTATCAAGGAACCTAGAAATCCCTTCTATGTTTTCTGTTGGAGACAAACTGTATAGATTCTCATAGAAACTATGAAAGGCTCCCAGAACTTTGTCCAGATTCGCTGTAGGGGGGTTGCCCACCACCCTAATCTTGGTTATTGAGAGATGTTTGATGCAACTTCCTTGCCAGTAAAGAGCCCATCTTGTTCCCCTGTGTGTAGAATTTGTGTTTACTCCAAGGGATGCTTTTCTCCGCTTTCGTTGTGAGGGCCAAATTAAGCTCTAGTCTGGCCTTGTCCAGTCGATCTAGTATGATAGGGGAAGGATTCTCTTTATGTTCAGCCCTAATGACTAAAAAGGCCTCCTCTAACCTTATCAAATCAGCCCTTCTCTCTTTTTTGATTTGGGAAGCCATTTGTATGATCTTCCCTCTTATAAAGACTTTGCGGGCAGCCCACACTGATTCTGCCGATACATCCTCTGTATTGTTGAGCAGGAAGTACTCCTGCAAATTTTTGTTGATTTCTACCACACGGACTGGTAGGAGGGATTCGTTCAATCACCAATGGGCGGTGTGAAACAATTTGGACTGGGTGCGGATAGTGAGGGAGACCACAGCGTGATCCGAGAGAACTGTGTCATGTATACGCAAATCCAGAATGATAGGTATATTATATGCGGGAGTGAACAGGTGATCAATCCTTGCATATGAGCTGTGTGGAGAAGAATAGTGTGTATAGTTCTCGTTGAGGGATTTACTTCCCTCCACACGTCTATTACGTTATGGGAATGGAGTCGTTTGGCAATGCGGAGACTGGCTTTAGTAGGGCGCAACAGTCGTTGCCCTGGGGCCTTTGTCTTGTCTAGACTCTGATCAAAGGCGACATTAGTTTAGCCCCCCAAAAATAACTGTGCCTTCCAGGAGTGGGGATAAGGAATAGAGGAGGTGGGGGAAAAAATGGTCTGTCCCTTGTTAGGGGCGTAGTACAGTGAGAACATTTGACCTTATATTAGCCCTTTTACTAGGATTTACCTTCCTTCAGTGTCTTTAAGGTCGGAGAACCATGTAAAGTTGCACCTTTTGGATACTAGGATCGCCGCCCCTTTGGTTTTGTTGGCCGCATTAGCGAGATAAAATTGTGGAAAGTGGGAATGTTGGAATTTAGGGTTATACTGGGTGGGGAAGTGAGTTTCTTAAAGCATGATAATATTAAATTTGAGGGATTTATAATTATCACATATTTTTCTGTGCTTCAGGGGAGAGTTTAGACCCTGCACATTATGTGTAGCTACATGAATGGGGAGTCGGCTGTGGTCAGCCATTAAATTTGTGACATAAGGAGATGTGTATCTGCAGTCACCTACCCTCCCTTGAGTCAACCCGCCAGTGAGCAAATAGACTAGACGTCTGAATCTTGTGAGGATGGAGGCGACCTGGCTGGCAGCAACTCCGGAGAACAGGGAATAAAGAACGAGAGAGAGCATGAGAATGTTAGAAGGAAAGACAAAGATGAGGAGAAAAGGATATGGAAAGAAAGGGAGAGAAGTAAAAAAAAAAACGATACCGTTAAGCAGAAAATCCACTGGCTGCTTTCTCCAATGGTGGGTGATGTGACCCAGGAGGGAGAAAAAAAACCCCTGGGCCACCCCGTCAAACGTACATACACGCCCGGCAACAAAGGCTGGACAGCCTGTCCCCCAGTAACCTAAGAAAGTCTGAGGGACAGGTGGAGGCACGGGGGAACCGCCCCCCGCCTGGGAACCCTGTAAAAACATATTAATTTAACAAACTTTTAGGCCCTGAGCCTAGTATGGCCTGTGTCCAGGTGGCTATCATCTACCTCCTGGGACCAGGCATTGGGTGGGGAATTCTCATCCCCGCTATCATAGGATGGGGGATGTGACTTTCCCAGAGGGGGGCCACCCCTTCACAAAATACCTGTTTAAGAGGCTTAATGGATATATCTCTGTGGAAGATCAGACATAACTGTTTCTTACCAGCCTGGGGAACTCGGGCTCGGGGTAACAAGCCTCTAGAACTAACAGGAAAAATCCCATGTGGGTGTTATCTGAATCCCCTACTTTTCTAGGTTCGACTGGATCCGATCTAGAGGACCAATCTAGTTAAACAGTCTAGATGGGGACTGCACATTATCAATGTTACAATCTGATTAAGAGCAAAACATAAAACATGGAAGATGACCCTTAGGATAGAACTACAGTCATAAATGTCTAGGCCATTAAATAACTAACAGCAGAACTGGAAAAAAAAAAGAAAAAACAAAATATACCCTCCCCATGAGGAGGCTGGGGAAAACCCCCTAGTTCAACAGAAGGTGTTTAGCCTATTTACAAGAAAACTTGGAAACAGCTAATGAAACATAAGGGTGGCAACCCGACTTTGGTTAGGGAGATCACTTCAAGTTGGTCCATTGTCCTTAGCCCTTTTCAGTTTAGCCTTCTCCCACAGCAGTGTCCTGTGACTAGTAGGAGTTTGTCTCTTGGTAGAGCTTGCAGTGATGCTGGAAGTGTCCATGTCGGACTCCTGAGATATCAGTTTTAGATATAGCATGAGTCTCTCCCCTTCTTGGAGCGATGAGAATGCATAGTTCTGTCCTTTAAGGGTGAATTTGACTGCAAATGGGAAGGACCATTTGTATTTGATTTCTTTTTGTGAAAGCACATTTAGAAGTGGTTTTAAGGCTCTTCTTCTTTGAATGGTTGAGGGTGATAAGTCAGCGAAAACTTGCACCGGATGCCCCTTACATAAGATCCGAGCGGTCGTGCGGGATTGTTTCATGACCTCCTTGATAGCGTAAAAGTGGCGTTTCACTATAATATTTCTCAGTGAGCCATCTTTCTGGGGGGGGGGGCTAGCTCTCTATGGGCCCTATCCAATTCCAAATGGTGTGCAGGGGTGTTGGGCAGCAAATTTATTATTAACTCTTTTATAGCGTCTGTAACATCTGTTATAGTTTTGGGTAGCCCTCTCACTCTGAAATTGTATCTTCTGGACCAGTTTTCTAAATCATCGATCCTAGACATTGCAGTATCCAGTTGATCCTGAAGTGTAGAAATAAGGTCAGAGTTTTGGTTAGACACAGCCGCAGTACAATTGAGTTTGTTTTTGATTGCTTCCATTCTGGTTCCTTAGCATCTGGAAGTCTGTTTTAATTTCCCCTGTTATTTTTGCCACTGTATTGGCTAAGCCCCTTTCCAGCAGTGTTGAGAATTTTAAGTAAAGGTCCTCTACCTGGGAGAGCCCTTGGTTTGGGGTGCCTGGCGACTGAAGGGTAGTTATGTTAGGCCCCAGGGGGTATATCCACAATCCCCCTGGATGCGGCCTAATAGTGATTCTGTAGATGTAGGAGATTGTGTTACCATCTGGAACTGGCCCCCTTGTGCCATGGTGGTAAAACTTAGAGTGGCTGGGGAGAGCACTTGCCTGTGTTCTTGTGAGGTAGAGCAACCAGAGCCATGAGAAGATTTAGCCTCATGGTGTACCGCAGCTGAGGCCGGAGTGGAGGCCACCTTGGTGCACCCAGGCTGGGAAGCCGTGGTGAATAGCAGGGTCAGGTCCTTTTTAGCGGCCGGCCATATAGGGGTGTTGCTGCTCCATTCAGGGGCTGGGATCTCCCCTCTGCTGCTGTTTTTGAGGGCTCAGGGGAGCTCTCGCGCATGCGCACTATCTACTTTCTTTTTTTATAACACTTTAGTAGATTTCCTCAAGAGACCAATTTCGGCTTAACATTCATAGAAATCTCTGACTTAGTCACATCATTGTGATCGATGGCCCTTACTGTATTGTCTCTAGCCTCTCTCTGGGGAATAAAACCCGCCTGATCACCATGGATTAAATGAGAAATATGTGGCAATAGCCTATTCGCTATGATTTTTGAGAATCATTTTAGGTCGATATTCAAGATATCAGCCTATAATTCCATTGAGTCTGATCTTTATCCGGCTTAGGGATCACAGTAATATGCACCCTCAAGGTATCCTCTGTCAGTTCTCCATCAGTAGAGGTTGAATTATATGCACGCAGAAAATAAGGAAGGAGAATGGCTTGAAAAATGTTATAGTAATTAAGGTTTAACCCGTCTGGGCCCAGGGCCGTTCCTGATTTGGAAGCGTCCAGAGCCTTCACCACTTCTTGAGATGTTATGGGAGCTTCTATCTCCTTGGCTTCTTGTGATGTAAGGGAAGGCATGCTTGAAGACGATAAGAAAGAGGAGATTAAATCTGAACGGGCAGAGCAATTTTGGTTTTGGGGGCTGTGAAGATTATAGAGTTTCTGGTAAACCCTTTGGAATTCCTCTGCAATGGCTTCTGGGTCTGAAACTTTTGTTCCAGACTCAGCAGAAATCTGAGTAATAGGCCAGATTGTCTGTGATCCTTTCAAAGCCCTAGCTAAGAGGATACCTGATTTATTTCCAAATTCCTATATCGACTGTTTATCGCGTCTCAGTTTCTCCCTCAATTCGTCATTAATGAATTGATTAAGCTGTTTTCTCAGAGTGAGTAGATCTTTCTGCGTCTGCATAGTGAGAGTTCTTTTATGGATAGCGTCGAGCTGGTTAATCTGTGAGATCAAAGAGGCGGTTTTTAGCCTCCTCTCTTTCTTAACCCTAGCTCCGCATTTGAGGAAAATTCCTCTTATAAAACATTTGTGCGCTTCCCAAAGCACTGACGGAGAAGTGTCTGGTTGATCATTCATTCAGAAGTATTCCTGTAGTGCCTGTGGGGCTTCAGTCATGGTAGTTTGGTCCTTTAACAATGAATCATTGAGCCTCCAAGATGCAGACCCCGTGATTCTTATGTCCAAATCTAGGTCCATGTGGATTGGTCCATGGTCTGAGATCAGAATCGGGTCAATCTTAGTGGCACAAACTCTCTCTATAGCTTTGTAATTGAGGAAAAAATAATCAATTCTAGAGTATGTAGAATGGGCTGGAGAAAAAAAAAGTATAGTCCCTTTCATTAGGATGTTGTAAACGCTAAATATGCACCAGTTTAAGGAGATTAAATTCTGCCTTTAGTCGCTTTAAATATGAAAATGACAAATGTGATGCACCTCTTGAGACATGTAACAGTGGGTCGTATGCGAAATTAAAGTCACTCCCCTCCACTAATACTCCCTCACTATGCTCCAGGATCAGAGGGGCCAGCAGCCTAAGAAAGAGTAACTGCTTTGTGTTTGGGAGGTACACGTTGATCAATGTTACTTGAGTGTCTCCAATAAGACCCTTGACAATCAGATACCTGCCTTGCTCGTCCATAATGTAAGTGTCTAAGGACCATGGCATTGACCTTGCGATTAGGATGCTCACTCCCTTGGCTTTGGGGATAAGTGAGGGACTATGATATACCACCGGGTAGGCTCTATAACTTACGTTTGGGATCTTCCCGACTACAAAATGCATCTTCTGAAGGAAGGCAATTTGACTTCTCATTTTAGACAGGTCCCTCAACAGTCTATACCTCTTTTTGGGGATATTAAGACCTTTCACATTAAGGGAGGTAAACCTGTCCGAGGTGGTCCCCCCTGTCCATGGGGGACTGGGGGCCATGGGGTCCACCCGGGGGGGGCAGAGAATGCAGAGAAAAAAAATGTGAATTATTATTCCCCCAGGCTAACCCACTGGGACTGGGAGAAGCCTATTTGGGGGTATGGGGTTATTTGGGGGTATGTGTAAGAACCTATAAGAAAAGGTAAGATAAAGAAAAGAAGAAAAAGAAAGTAATCAGCAGTGCTGCAGGTTTTTCTCATCTGAGGGTACCAAAATTATAATAATTATCTATTTGCACATAGTTGTCTTCCAAGGAAAAGCGAGACACGGATCCTGAGACACCTTAGAGTAGCTCTAACCAATTTGAGACTGGTATCGGGTCTCTTCCCAAAAAAACAAATACTTCTTGAAGCTGATCGTGAGTTTGCAGTAGGAAGGACTGGTTATCTCTTTTAACTTTCAAATGGAATGAATGACCCCACGTATAGGTGGCCCCTGAAGATTTAATATATTCTAATAGGGGTGCATACACCCACGCATACGTCAGGTATTCCTTGAGATATCCGAAAGAACCATTATCCGTACCCCTTCACATTCCACCTGACCCAGCTGCCATGCCCGCCGCATTATTTCTTCCTTTATATTGTAGTAATGTATCCAGCATAGGACACCTCGGGGGGCCAGACTCTTGGTCACTCCTAAAACTGTGAGACTCTGTGTACTCTATCTATTATAAGCTCAGACGGGGGGTTTACCCAAAATATTATTACAAATGGACTGTATCGCAGGACCCAAATCAGCTCCTGCAATTTTTTCCGGGATTCCCCTAAAGTGGATGTTGTTTCTGCGGCTGTGATTTTCCATATCATCAACCCACAGGAAAAGTGAGAAGAGTTTATGTTGTATTGTGGATTCTGACATCTCCATATCATTCATCCGTGCGGTTACAGCATTCACTGTAGATTCTATTTGGGAAACTCTGGTTTCAACAATTTCCACCTGTTCACACACCTCAGATATTTCTTTCCTCAGGGCTCCTTCCAAATGTTGTGCCAGGGCTTCCAGGTGTCCTCTATTGGGTAATAATAACAGATCCTGTTTTGTAGGAAGGGAACATAGGATGGCCTTTAGGTCCAATTCCGCCAGCCGAAGCTGGAGTGGTCCTAATGAAGCTGAAGCCCCTGAGACTTTCCTTAGCTCTGCTCCTCTCTAGCAGTACCGAGGCTCTTGATCTGGCTGCCTGATGAGCCTCCTTCCTCCATATCCCCCCTGATTTCCCCCGTGGGGGTGGGGTGACTCATATTAGAAATGGTTTCTATTTCTCACTGCCTTCTGGACAAACCACAGGGCTTGTTAGGTTGTTATGGAGGTTTGTCAGCAGGTTTGTCATTAGTACCGAGTTGGCCTCCTTCTCAAGGTGCTGTATGCCCTCACTCTGGCTTTCAGCAGATGGCTCCACAGTCTTAGATTGCTCAACATTGTCTAGGTTGCTATCCATTTCTAAAACAGTGCCGGCAGGTTTAATGTTCCTAGTAGCCCTGGCAGCTGCTAGTGTAGTAATATTTGCTGTTGTGGTTGCAGGATTGGCCGGGGCATATAGCGGTGAAGGCTGTTTGATTTAGGCCGCTTGGATAGCTTTGACGTTGTTCCTAAGGTTTGCTCTGCATGCCTCCGGCCCCCTAGTCATGACCAGAAATTCACTGAATTGCAATAGTGTAGGGTAGGTATAACAAAGTTTTACCGGGGGGGATTGGAGAGAGGTTATTTCAAGATGTTATTTCTATTCCTTCCCTTTCCTTTACCCTTAACAGATACAGAAGTACCTTGATCCTTGTTCCTTGATCCAGGTGCCGATTTTCAGTACGGAAGTGGAGCTAGTGGCTTGTTTACAAAGCAAAAGTTAATGGTAAAAGCAGTAGAGATGGTCACAAAAATAATCACAGCCCACATATATTACAGTAGTTGATCATTATTAGGTGTTAGGAATTTGACCTGGAACAGTAATTACAGAGCTACTCAGAGCTACTTAGAGCTACTCATATAGCCAAGCAAAAGAATAGTTCAATAATTTAGCCGGAATATGAAAACTCTAGCTCTACTGTGCAGTGGTATTGCAGTGGTGTTTTTTTTTTTTGTTCCATAAAGTTTTTTTGAAGAAAAAATTGGTATACAGAAAAAAGGAAGGAGTAAGATTATAACAGTATAAACTCTTACAATATAAAGTCAAAGTAGATTATGGCTAGTACAATAAAGGAACCTTACTACCAAGATGCATATGTCAGCGTTATTATAGACAGATGACCGTATCTCAAAAATCGAATACAAAGTAGAGACATCCTATGGGAATAGAGAGGGATACTAGGGTGAGCTGGATATAAATTATTTTGGGACTAAAAGATGCTTCACTGAGAGGGAAATATTATTGTGTGGTGTATTATTAGGATTGGTGAGCATACCAAGGTTTAGGCTTACATAGGATGTGTAGCTTTTGAGAGGGTTTCGTAATATATATATGTAAAGGGAAAGGATGTAAGGTTGGGAGTAAAATGAAGTATAGGATAAAAAAGGAAAGGATAGGATAGAAAAAAGTGAGGGGAGTAAAGTAGAAGAGGGAGTAGAAGAAGAAGGGGTACACCAGCTGTGTCCCCTCTGACCATTGGGGTCTTATATAAATGGGTTAATCTTTAAGCCAAGAGATGCTGCTATTCTTTGAAAAAAGAAATGTTACTTTGTACAGGGAGCACAATTTTGACGTATTGTGAGGCTCTATAAGGTGAACAAGACTAACCAGTGTCTAATTTGAATAGATGCCATCTGTGCCAGGTCGCTAAGAATTTGGGATGCACTTCGTGTGCGATGCTAATGAGCTCTTCAATTTTTTCAGTGTAGTTTAGCCTATGAAACCATTCTTCCTTCGTTGGAATGTTAGGGGTTAGCCATTGAGATGGGATGCATTGTCTAGCTGCATTTAATCATAAACATAGTTAAAGACTTAAGATAGCGGCGTTTTGGTAGGGTGGTATAATGGAGCAAATATGTTGATGGAGAGAAAGCAATGCTTTCTTTTATGAACGATGAGATCACTCTGTGCACCATTTGCCAGAATTTGTTAATACGTGGACAAGACCACCATGAATGGAAGAAAGAATCGTCTTCTGTATTGCAGCGCCAGCATCTGTTAGGGGTGGACGGAGAGAACTTATGAACTAATTCAGGCGTTCTATACCACCGTGATAAAATTTTGAAGCTGCATTCTTGTGTGGCAACATTGAGTGAACCTTTATGAGTATAGTAACAAATATTGTCCCATCCTTCTTCTTTAATTTGTATGTTGAGGTCATGCTCCCATGCTTTGCAAGTGTAGTCAGGGAATGCAGACTGGCCCACAAACAAAGATGAATAAAGGGCAGATATTAAGTGTCTCTGAGGTGATTCTTTGGTGCATAGTTCCTCTAGAATAGAGAGGTTTTTGGTCCAGTATGGTGTGACAGCTGGTCTATTTAAGTAACTCCTTATTTGCATATAATTCCATTTAGAAATTGAGTTAGGGGCGAGAGTAGTATTTAAGTCCTCCCAAGAGATGAAAGATTTATTTCGAAAAAAATGTTCCGTGAGTATTTCTTCATGGGGCCAGATTTTAGCTAAGAAATTATCATTCATGCCTGGGGCGAAGTCTGGGTTATTCCTCAAGGGGGTTAAGGGGCTGAGCCAGGGAGTAGGGTTGGTTTTCCTAGATGCATTGTGGAAGCAGGCTATAGTGGGACCTATTGTGGGATGGGTTTTGCTCTCAAGAGGAAGATGTTGGGGATGTAACCAGGGGGAGGTTTTTAAGTTTTGCATCAAGATATTATGTTCCAGGGGGACCCAATCTTTAACCGATTTATGGATGTTCCAATCTACTATGCGAGTGAGGTGTGTTGCCTGGTAGTACCGGCGCAGATCAGGGAGAGCTATCCCGCCTTTATTTTTGGGGAGAATCAATCTGGCATGTTTAATTCTTGGTGGCCTATTACGCCAGATGAAGGAAAAGAATGCCTGTCGAACTTCTCTGAAAAATGCATTTGGAATATACAGGGTGGGTCATTTATATGGATACACCTTAATAAAATGGGAATGCTTGGTGATATTAACTTCCTGTTTGTGGCACATTAGTATATGTGAGGGGGGAAACTTTTCAAGATGGGTGGGGACCATGGCGGCCATTTTGAAGTTGGCCATTTTTAATCCAACTTTTGTTTTTTCAATAGGAAGAGGGTCATGCGACACATCAAACTTATTGGAAATTTCACAAGAAAAACAATGGTGTGCTTGATTTTAATGTAACTTTATTCTTTCACGAGTTATTTACAAGTTTCTCTTTGTTTACAGCCATTGACATGTCGCTGAGGTTAACACGTGCGGAGCGTATAGAAATTGTGTTGATGTCTGGTGAACGCAGTAACCGGGTCATTGCAGCAGATTTTAATGCAAGACAGCCTACGAGACCACCCATCTCCCATGCTACAGTTAGCAAACTGCTTGCTAAGTTTCGTGAAACTGGTTCAGTGTTGGATTTGCCAAAATGTGGACGCATGAAATCTGTCACTAATGAAAAAACATCAGTGGCTGTCCTAGCTTCATTCAGCAAGAGCCCACAGCGTAGCACTCGCCGCATGTCACTGGAGAGTGGCATTAGTCGAACATCCCTTCTGCGGATATTAGATACTCACAAATGGCACCCTTACAAACTCCAGCTACTGCAGCATCTCAACGAGGATGACCCAGATGGGCGCACTGAGATTGCAGAGTGGGCAAAACAAAAATTAGAACAGGACCCTCAGAAGATTTTGTTCAGTGATGAGGCAAACATTTATGTGAATGGTGAAGTTAACAAACAAAACCACCGCTATTGGTCTGACACCAACCCACATTGGATAGATCCCTCCAAGACTGATGGAACCAAAAAATTGATGGTATGGTGTGGTATATGGGGTACAAAGATAGTGGGGCCATTCTTCATCAATGGAAACCTCAAGGCCACTGGATATGCAAAATTGCTACATGATGATGTGTTTCCCTCTTTATGCACTGAAGCTGGCCAGTTGAATGGCCCCCAAGGTCTCCCGATCTGACCCCCTTAGACTTTTATCTTTGGGGTCATATGAAGGCAATTGCCTAGGCTGTGAAGATACGAGATGTGCAGCACCTGAAACTACGGATACTGGAAGCCTGTGCTACCATTTCTCCTGCGGTGTTGCTATCAGTGTGTGAAGAGTGGGAGAAGAGGGTTGCATTGACAATCCAACAAAATGGGCAGCACATTGAACAGATTTTATAAGTGGTCAGAAACTTGTATATAACTCATGAAAGAATGTTTCAACCAAAAACCAAGTTTGTTAAAACCAAGCACACCATTGTTTTACTTGTGAAATTCCCAATAAGTTTGATGTGTCACATGACCCTCTTCCTATTGAAAAAACAAAAGTTGGATTCAAAATGGCCGACTTCAAAATGGCCGCCATGGTCACCACCCATCTTGAAAAGTTTCCCCCTCACATATACTAATGTGCCACAAACAGGAAGTTAATATCACCAAGCATTCCCATTTTATTAAGGTGTATCCATATAAATGGCCCACCCTGTAGATTGGGATTGTTTGGAGCAGATATAGAAATCTAGGTAATGTCGCATTTTAAGAGGAGATGCCCTTCCAAACCATGATATATTCAGGGCGTTCCAACGTTTGAGATCCTCTTTGGTTTCTTTCAATATTGGAGTGAAATTAAATTGGAAAAGGTTTGAGAGGGCATGGGGTATTTTGATACCTTAAATATGTTATGGAGTCATTGGCCCATTTGAAAGGAAAGTTGGTCTGGCAGTGCTGTACTTTTTCTTTAGAAAGTGTTATATTTAGGGCCCAGGATTTTGAATGATTGATTTTGAAATTAGAGATCTGATGGAAATGTTCCAGATCCTTCAGTAAATTTGGGAGTGTTGTGATTGGCTCAGATAGAAATAACAGGAGGTCGTCTGCAAAAGCAGCGACCTTGTACGTGTGATTAGAGATCATTATGCCCTTGATATCAGAATTCGCTCTTATTTTGTTTAGAAGCGGCTCTAGAGTAAGCACAAATAGAAGCGGTAAAAGAGGACAACCCTGCCTAGTACCATTATGTAGCTTAAAGGTGTCCGACAGGTGGCCATTAGCTCGGACTCTAGCTGTAGGGGTTGAGTATAATGCGTTTATGTAGGATAACATTGTCTTTGGTATTCCCATATTGTGGAGTACCGCCTGTATGTAGTCCCAGGCCACCCTGTCGAACGCCTTTTCAGCGTCTAAGGAAAGAAAAAATCCCTGTTTTGATTTTTTTTCTCAGTTCATCCAATGATGGATATTGTGTTGTCTCTCCCCTCCCTACTTGGTCTAAAGAAATAAGAGTGGGAAGGAGGGGGAGCAGGCGGTTAGCCAAAATTTTTGCAAATATCTTAACATCCACATATGAGCGAGATGGGACGATAATTGGTTACCAGGGCAGGGTCCTTTGCATCTTTAGGAATTACCGCTATGTATGCTTCTAGGAGTTGTGGAGGAGGGTGCGTAGAAAATTCAAATGAGTGGAAAGCTGAGAGGAAAAAGGGCACAAGGATCTTTTTGAAAGACTTGTAGTACTGAAGGGGTAGTCCATCTGGGCCAGGGGCTTTACCTACTTTCATATCTTTAATGGCATTATCGAACTCCGTTTCTGAGAGAGATGAGTTTAGTTTATCTGCTTGTTCTGGAGTTATTGGGGCTAAGCCTTGTAGTGATAAAAACGCTTGTATGTCTTGGGCCTTCTTCTCTGGATTGGAGGCATATATAGGATTTGGAGGGATATTGTATAGTGATTTATAATATTCTTAGAATTGATGGGCTATTTTCTCGTTAGAGGAGTGAACAGTGCCCTGGTTGTCTCTAATATGGTGGATCATTACTCTTTTTACTCTGGACCGCTTTGACTAGTAATCTACCACTTTTGTTGCCTTGCTCGTAAAAGATGTTATGTCTGAAAATGTATTGTCTTTTAGTTCTTAGGTTTAATTCCTCTAGAAGAAGCTTTCTGGTGTTAGAGAGTTCTTGGAGTGTTGATGAGGCCAGATTTTTCTTATGTGTTGATTCGAGTACCCGAATCTTTGTTAGTAGGGCTGAGGTTTTTGCTTGATGCTTTTTTTAATCCTGGCTGCTATTTTAAGAAGCTCTCCGCGAACTACGCATTTATGGTCTTCCCATACGTAAAGCTGGGACGTATCCTGGGTGTTAATGTCTGTGAAATAATTCCGTAAACATGTTATAATATCTTCCCTGTCTTTTGAGTCATTGAGTAATGATGGATTGAGTCTCCAAATTTTTGTTTTGACAGATTTTTCTGGGAAGGTTAATTCTACAGTAATAGGGTGGTGATCGGAGAACGTCATTGGCTCTATTGTGGCTTTATGTAAGAGAGGTAAGTCTTGTTGGGATAGGAAAATATAATCGATTCTAGAGTATTTCTGATGGATCGGGGAAAAATATGTATAGCCCTTTGTTTGTCGGTTTACTGCTCTCCATGCATCGTGCAATAAGAGATTGTGTAGTTGCAATTTAATTTGCTTTAGTGCCCTAAATGGTAGGTTGAGTGGGACATTAAAGTCCCCCCCTAAGATTAGTATACCAGACTTAAAATTTAGCAGCATGTCGCTAATTTGATGGAAGAATGTGACTTGTTTGTTATTGGGGGTGTATATGTTTGCAATTGTGATGGGGTATCCTTTTAGTGTACCTTTTAAGAATATGTAACTTCCATCTTGATCGAAGAGGGAGTCTTGTACTGTGAAGGGGGTATGTTTAGATATAAGGATCGATACACCCTTTGTTTTGGAGTCTTTATTGGCAGAATGGTACACAGATGTAAACCTCCCATCACCAAGTTTGGGGATTTTGTTTACCTGAAAATGGGTCTCTTGGATTAGTAGAATATCTGCTCTTAATTTATGTCCTTCTCTAAGCAGGAGAGATTTTTTTTCCCGGAATATTTAGACCTTTGGCATTAATGGATACAATTTTAAGTGTGAAAGGGATGTTTTGAGTATTAAGTTGAGGCATAGTTAGGATTGGTATTTCTTAGCAGTCTCTGCAAATATTCACTGAGAAAGAGGGTACTGATTTAGTGAAGAGTCCCGGTGGGAGGGGGCACAGACTGGAGAAGAGAAGAGAGTACAGAGAAAGATAAGAGATATAATGTTAGGGAGTGAGATAAGTATTAAGAGAGAAATAATTAGAATCACAATCCGGAGGAGGATGTAGGCCGGCTAATCCTCCTTTAGTAGGAACAGGGGATAGGAATCCGGTTAATTCAGGAGAGGAATACATTTCTTTCTGGGTTGGGGAGCGGTCAAAGTACAGAGATTTCGGGAAGCATTCCTGTGATGGTGGAGCTGAGCTAATGGGTACAATTCAGGGATTATAGTTATTAGAGTTGCAATTGGGGTAAGAATCTGATTGTTAAGAATGTCTAGGTTTTGGGGTCTGGTGTCTAGAACGGGTGATTTTTTTGCTAAAATACAATTATATTTATAACCCCTGTTTGTTCTGCGAGCTGTTTAATATAGTAGGGTAGTACATTGTTGGGTTGGTGAGATTATCAATTTATAGTCAGTTATATTACCCGGTGTGAGTAAAGGGTTTTGCTGTTGTGTGGTTTAGCTAAATTACTTTGTATGGCATATATGTAACATTTATAATGCCAGTCTAGCGCCATAGTGTGTGGGGCTACCAGGCTAGTTGGGGGAATAGAAAGTTTCATTATGTTTGACATCAACCTAAATTTTTACACATGGTGTGTAAGCTTACCCTCTTGAGTTCTGGAAGTCCGACAGCAGGATGGCAGA
This sequence comes from Glandirana rugosa, assembly GCA_018402905.1. Classification (NCBI taxonomy): domain Eukaryota; kingdom Metazoa; phylum Chordata; class Amphibia; order Anura; family Ranidae; genus Glandirana; species Glandirana rugosa. The sequence continues at coordinate 812,491 of BLSH010187565.1, read as the reverse complement.
ATCCCCCGGGCATCCCGGGGGCAACCCTGGGGTCCCCGTCGCCCCAATAGGACCCAGCAAGTAGAGATAAAGCGCAAAATATCACAATATGATTTGTGTGTACATAAACATATAAATCATCTGGGTTTAAGTGAACAATAACATAACTCGCAACGAAAACTCACATACCTCCTAATCTATGCATCCCGTTGATGAGTTCGCTGAAGGAATAGATGGAGACATCTTGAGCTTGAGTAAACTCTACGGAGACAACACTGGGTAGGAGATAAGGCATTAACATATAATATGTATGGTCATTTTTAAACCAAGTAATGAGACAGTCACAATGCCACATTATCATAACATCATCGATAATAGCTATAGTAAAACATATTCAACGCCTTAAGGTGCATCTTTCCCCCATTTGTCTCTTTAACCCTATAAAAGGTACAACAAATTTTCATTGAGAAGTTGAATATCACATGTTCACATGTATCTAAAATTCAAATCCTAGTTTAAGAATGTTGGGAAGTGCTACCCATCATAGGAAGTTCTGTTGAGTTGACTAGGTTTCTGTGGGTAGAGAGATAATCTAGACGCAAGTGCTGGATACAAAAATTTTGGGCAATGATTTGGAGCGGGGTGAAAAAGACGGCACTTTCCAAAGTGGGGGAAATTAAACAGTTCAGGGGATATCACATGCTATGTAGCAAGCGTTCAGGCCTAAGGTATCTTTCTAGCTAGTGACATTGGCCTAGCAGTCTATTCTGCTGTCACTGGGTTTAATTGCTTAGCTTTCAATGCAATCTCTTCTATGAGGAGGAGAAGCTCCTGGGCTTCTACGGTTGTCTTCCCTGCGGTTTGGGTTTAGTAGTGGAGAGTTTGAAGAGTTTCTGCGTCTTCTGTCTCGATGTCTCTGAGCTCTTGGGGTGCTGTCGTTGGCCACTTCAATCCAATTTTCAGCAATTGAGAACGAGCTGTACCAGTCCTGCACTTCGCCCAGTGGCATGTTAAGGGTGTCACAAAATGTTTGTAGATCATCTGGAGTGCGGAGATGGGCGATGACCTCTCCATGTTGCTGAGAGGCAGAAGGGGAATTTCCACCTATAGGGAACACCCCTACTGCAAAGTTGCTCTAATAGGGGTCTCAATGCTCTTCTGTGATTTAATGTAATGGTGGAGAGATCCTGAAAGAGTTTGATTTCCGTGCCATTAAGCTGAACCATGTTGCGGTCACGTGCTTTTCGAAGTATGACTTCTTTAAGAGGAAAGTTTACCTGGCAGCAAACAATGTCTCTTGGTGGGTCAGTTTCATGGCCTCTTGGTCTTAATGCTCTGTGGATTCTCTGCATCTCTATAGGGGAGTCCGCTGATCTCTCCAGCAAGTCGCTGAAGATACCAGACACCGTCTGCTCTATTTGATGTTGTTCAATTGATTCGGGAATACCTCTGATGCATATATTGTGGCGTCTGCCACGATTGTCTAGGTCTTCGAGATGTCTGTGCATTTCTATGATATGGGAGAGATTTAGATCTGTTGACTTTTGAACTTGCCTGATAGCCGCGGCGTGGCGTGAAGAAGTTTGTTCTACTGTTCCAATTTGCGTAGATACCACATATATGTCGGCTTTCAGATCCGTTATTGCAGCTGTAAGAGTGGCTTTTATGTCATCTGCCACAGCGTGGAGGTCACCGTTAGTGGTTGAGTTGCTATAGTTGGCAAAGGTGGGTTTGTGCGATTAGAACCATTTTGGGTGTTCGTTCCCATAGCATTTTAACATTCCATCTCGGAGACCGTATGACCTTCTCCCCCAGCCATCTGGAACATCACAGGAATGATTCCCGATGCCTGGGGAGTGGAGTCTTTAGGGCTACAGGGGTGTTGTGTGTTTTGCTCATTTTACCCATCTTGGTGAGCAACTTTAAAGATTAGTGAATCCCTATTGAAGGATAATGAAGCTCCTTGTCACAGGAGGGCAAAGTTTAGGCAGCCATCACAGATTGAGGATATATTACGTTGTTTTATTTTTTCCTTCTTCTTAAAAAAAAAAAAAAGGGGGAAGAAGGGAATAAAATAAAAAAAAGAAAGGGAAAAGTAAAGTTTTTAGACCGGCTTGAATGGTATGGGAACATATATGGGAGATGAGGCTTGTTCAGGGTGGATTAGCACCCAATATGTTGCAGGGAGGCCCCAAGTTAAATGATGAATGCAGTTTCTGTGGAAGCTTTTGGGATCACCTCTAAATTTAGTCCCCGGCTTTGCGGCTGTTACTAGGCCCCGTTTTTATTTTCCAGATGAACTTTATCCAGATGGGCAATTTTGGATATAGAGGGTCCAGAGGGAGCTTATATGGCATGTAAAACCACCTCAGGTGGGAGGATGGTGGTGTGGGGTGCTGAAAACTAGGCAGGAGTTAGGCCCCAAAATGGCACCCGCCGCTGTGATGGAGGCCCGATCCCGGGCAGAATCCTCTTACAGTGCGGTGTCTATGACACTCCCTGGCCGGCCTCACAGATGGACTAGTATGTAGGGGCACAGGAGATCGTGATGGTGTCGGATTGGTGCAGGACAGCGCGGTGATCGTATCCGCCTCTCCGGCCGGCACCTCTCTCCGTCTGTTCCCCAGACAGGACCGTGATTCGTTCCCTGTAGTGACGGTCGGTGTGAAGGGGCAGTCGTGCTGGGTTACAGGTGGACGATCTATTTTGTAGAAGATGGAGATTTATATTGAAATTAGCTGCTATTTCTTCTCCTGGAAGAGCGGAGCTAAGAAATGTGCGTCCGCCTTCCTCTGCAGCTGGCCACGCTCCCCCGCAGTGGTGTTGCCCTTTGAAGCTAGAAGGTGCTGCAAAGATAGAATATGGCTAAGATACTAATATTTGCTAATAATAGCATTATACAGTATGTTGTAAAAAAAATGAGAGAGGGTCCAGGAATATAAGTCCATGAATGCAAAGAGAGTACACAGAGAATATAAAAAGATCGCACACAGTAGTATAACCTTAGCCTTAGCCCAAGCAGCCACTTTCTGTGAGGGTTTTCTTCTCAAAAGCTTTGGCAGGGAAGATCAATTAATTGAGTGATTAGTCACTTGGGTTTCCTAGGAAACTCTCCTAGAGACTCCTTGAGGACACCCTTAGATAGTGGGCCTCAACAGAGTCTGGGGGGATCATGAAGTTAAGGGACCCATAGAGGGCCTATAAGTCCTGAGTGGTTACAGCAGGTCCCCCAGCAGTTACAACATTTACAACCAGGATCCTGCTGCGACAGCAGCAGCGACAACAGCTCTACAGCTGCTCTGCAGCAACACAGGCTGCTCCCTTTGATGGTAGAAGCACATTGATCACTCACCATTCACTGCTTCCTAGTCTATTGGTCTCTGTGCCCATCCGTATCTATGCTTCTGTCTTCGTCACTGTCAGAAGAAGTGACAATAGAAAACTATAGAACTATAGAAACTATAGACTACAGAAATCAGCAGTGGTACCTGGCTCCAGAGCCACAAATGGCTCTTGCTGGGCTTGGGTTTATCAGAGTTGAGACTGTAGGTAAGATGGTAAATGTAGATAAAACTGCGACCCGTATGAACCGTGTATCTGGCACTAACCTACCAGTAGCTAAACCGCTGGCCTTGTTGGAAGACAGTCAGTCAGCCAGACGATCCCCCTGCTCATCCGAGCTCATCCGAGCTTGCTTGCCAGGGCTCGAAGCAGACCTTCTCAGGGACCGGGCAGCCGCGCTGCAACACGGCACACTGCGTTTGCGCTATTGCGTGGAGGTGCAAGGTGCCAGTCTGCTTGGCACAGACACGGGGGATCCTCCCCTGAGTCGGGCGGGACAGGAGAACAAAATGGATCAAACATGCAGTAGGCTCCGTGGCACTGTGACGCTGTGGCAGACCGTATCGGTCATATAGCCATAGGCACTGTTTGCTTGAAGTTTCTGCCAGCCACAGGCAAGTTGCAGCATAGACCAAGAGTCTCTCCGGACTGCACACTCCCTTGATCCAGGCTCCTGCAGCTTTCCTACATCTCCCCTAGCACACTGGCTGCATGTACAGGTACTCACAACCCTCGGAAGTAGCCACAGCTACAAGCTAACAACAGCAGGCTTGCATGGTGCCCACACCCACCCTATCTCCACTGTGTTGACGTAACAGGATTGTAACACTTGGCCCTTCAATAACTTCTTAACAGAACTGTTGAGACATGTCCTCATGTGCAATACCTTTCTTTTCAATGGGTCCACTTACCTACAGGTGCAGGGGTTGCGATGGGGACATCTTGTGCCCCATCATATGCCAGCCTATACCTGGAGGGGTGGGAGAGATCCCTGTTTGCAGACGATGCCTCGTCTATATACCTCTGCCACATCCTGTTGTGGCAGGGGTATATAGATGATGTGTTGGTCGTCTGGACGGGTACAGGTGATTAACTTTTGGAATTTATGGCCTATATTTCATGGAATGAATTTAATCTGAAATTCACCATGCAATTTGACACAGAGAGTATTCTGTTCTTGGATTTGAGACTTTCCCTTAACCCTGATGGATTTCTACACATAAGGATACTGCAGGCAACATGATATTACATTATACTAGTACCCACCCTCGGTCCCTGGTACATAGTATTCCATATAGCCAATACCTTAGACTGCGCAGGAATTGTGTGAGGTAGGAGGATTTTGAATTAAAGGCCTGTGCCCTGTTTAACATCCTATTGCCTCTGGGGTACAGTAGGAAGGTACTAAAAAGAGCTCCAAGAAATCCAAGAAAAGAGAGGGTCTTATCTTCGAACCAAAAACACAGAAAAATTTGAATAAGACTAAACTTATAACTACATTTAGTGGCCAGCAGGACTAATTTAGGGACCTCTTGGCCTATAATTGGCACTTTCTGGCAGAAGATGCAGTCATTTCAAAGTATGTACAGAACTGCCCAGAGGTAGTATTTAGGAAATGGCGCTCTATTAGGGATAATTTGGTTCATAGCCTCTACATACCCCCGGAACCATTGGAGGGAGCCATGGGGGGTTTGGTACATACCAGTGTGGTGCCTGCGAACAGTGCCCCTGGGTCAGAGAGGGTACGTCATTTCCATTACCTAGAAAGGGGGTTCCTGAGATCCAAGTCCTATGTGGACTGTCAAACGGTGGGTGTCTATATTGGGAAGACGAAGCGTACAATGGGTAGGGGTATACAGAATCACCTATACTATCTTGATGTGGGTCTTCTGTTTCCTCAGCTATTTCATTTTTTTGCATTGGAAAGTATCCCCCAACCCACTGAGTGGGGACTTTGAGGACAAGATTTTAAGACAGGAGGCAAAATGGATATACAACCAGAGAGCGACGGCACCTCCGGGGTTAAACACACCCCTAGAATTCAGCTCCTTCTTATGAAATAGACTGTGTGTGATGGTATCTTGGACTTGCTGTTTATAATCTTGCTTTGCATAGTTTGGAGTAATTAACCCCACGGTGTAGGATTTATAATAGGGATACTGTTAGATGCCAAAACTTATAATCATGTATTGGAATGTATTGAATTGATTCATTTAGGTATGTTTTGAAGAGATACATTTAGTATTTTTCCTTTGCTTTGTGGCATTGTCCATTTGCAGCAGTGGGACATTGTTATTTTTATCCAGTTTTGTCTTATGGCTGGGCATTTGGGCACCCCTGAGTGATGAGGAGAGGTTCCCTGCTCCTATTTGTCAGCCCGCTGCTGTTTTCATCAGCAGCGGGTGAGCGGCACTGCACGGTGTCCTCACGTTGATGGCCACGCCTGTGGTTTGGCATAGGTGTGTGGGCAATTACTGCACATGCGCTGCTACTTAGGCACCCACACCGGATATGATGTCAGGGAGCCGTTGCGGCTCCATCATGTCTGGTGGGGATGCCACTGCCTGGAAGCTCTTATCTTTACTATTCTCTCTAATTGTTCCTCTGTTTTCCCCTTCTCTGCATATTTACACTTAACCTTGGGGTGGATGCGGCACAAGGATAGGAGGTGGTTGGATATGGGTTATCCCACATATGGGATACACACCAGCCTCTATGTGAGTGCCAAATATTACGCCTTGCACTATAAATAAATTGAAATGGGGGGGCATGGTCTGGACATGGCCGGATAGAGACGTGTTTTCTATGAGCTACTGACCGTCTCTCCAGCATCCCTAACCATCCGATCTTAATCAACGAGATATGTCCTCCACCAAGAAGAGGAAGACGAAATACACCTTGCAGACCACCGGCCAGTCTAAATCCGGTGGCGAGCTGAAAAAATATCTCACCAAATTACAAGACAAACAGCAGGCCTCCACCAGTGGCTCCAAGATGGCGGCGGCACATGGCGCACACCAGGAGACACGAGCTGACCCTGCATCCCCCGTGGCCTCCTCGAGACCTGATCCATTTGTGGACCTCCCGCCTGATCTCGTACTGGCTACCAGATAACTCGCCGTCTTCCCCCCTCAGTTTGTGGGCAGACGAAGAATTAAAAACTCTGCTACGGGCGTTGCCCTCCAAGGCGGACATTGAAGGCCTCATAGGCCGTGTGGAAGCAGCCCACTGCAAGGAGATACAGGCGGTTAAAGCCAATGTGCGGTCCCCGTCAGATAGAATTTCAGCGGGTGAGAACTCATTGTCGGCCATGGAGCGCCGTCTTACCCTTTTGGAAATGACCCAACTCATCCAGGCAGATACCTCCATACAGCTGCAGCTTCAAATGAAGGAATTTGAAGACCAGAGCCAAAGAAACAACTTCCGGCTCCATGGTATCCCTAAGGTGACCTGCATGGAGGACTTGGCTGCCACTGTAATGGAGATATTCCGCTGCTTAACAGGAGACTCCCTCCCGGCAGGGCTGGAGTTCGATCAGATCCACAGAACCCTGGTGCCCCAACCCACAGATCCTTCATGGCCTTGGGACATTATCTGCAGACTACATCTCTACAAACATAAGGAGGCCATCGTTCGCAGGGCATGGGAAAAGGGTGAACAAGACTTTGATGGGGCAATCATAAAGATACTGCCGGGCCTCTCCAGGGCGACCTTGCAGCACAGGGCCCTACTCCGCCTGCTCCTGGAGCTGGCGAGGGATTAAGGCCTCACCTACTGCTGGCGATACCCACTAGCGGTGACATTCCGGAAACCCCAGGGCTCTTTCACCCTCTGCGTACCCGAGGACCTCCTGGACCTCTTTGTCTTCATGAATGCAGACCCAATCACGGTTCCAAACTGGCTGGCACTCCTTCCATGCCCACCGAACCGGCAAGGGGCCACAGCAACCTGGAACAACGCTCAGCCCTGACCCCAAAGACCCCGCAAGCGCTCCAGGAGGCCTTCAGTGGAACAACAAAGGGAGGACTGACTTGGGAGCCTGCAGGAATGTGACTATCGACATTCACAGACATAGACCAGTCCTTGATACCCCTTCTCTTACTACCTATATTAAGATACTAATATTTAACCCACTGAACCCATGAACTATCAGCCAACAGATGAGACTATGGTGTGCAGACCGGGACCTTCACCGGTGTATTTACTAGGCCTGTCTGTTGACCCTCTCACTGTGCCTCTCCCCTGCATGGCACAACAGTGGATACCCAGATGGTGACTGTGCCCTCCCTCCCTATGTCTAGCCTCACTGTTACATTATGGCAGAGTGTCTACAGCTCCCGGGGCGGCCATCTAGGGGTAGAATCTGGTCACTTGTTTCCACGTACATTGCCGTGGATACAGACACTAGCTTTCAGAAGACTGTACGGAGGGAGAGCTGGCTCCTTGACCTGTTGGTGGAATTATATAGAGACATTATAGGCACATTGGCCTGGATGAACACTTGGCATCAGATGGGACCCTATTGACTCCAGGAGGGCCCTGCACTTGGGGTGAGCGTGATGTGGATATACCCGGGGTCTTTTCCAAATGTGCCGCATCGAGACCCCACAGACAGACATTGGGTCTCCTTAGCTGGATCTGACGCAGAGACCTTGCTGCCCCCCCTAACCGCATGCGAAAGCTGGAGTCTTTGACTGCTAACTCTAAGCTAGTCCTGCCACTCCACAGGGAACGATGGCGCAGACTTCTTTTCACGCAATGTACCATAATTATCTTTGAACCTTGAACATATCCGCAATTGCAGTGTTGACACTCAGGAAGCTTGCTGGGGGATCCCTGCCTGCCTGATCGGTACATCATAGGAGCAGGAGGAGACACTCTCTTTTGCCCTCCAGTGTCTATCACCTAGCCTGCCTTTGGTTTGATTGTTATTCATGTTTTTAGGGCAACCTTTCCGTTTTGAAGGAGGGCACCCGCCCCGAGCCGAAGACTCAGGGATACTTACTGACATGATCCAGTTGTTCTAAGTCTTCCTCAGTACTTACAGTTATTTAATGTTATACTACCTATCTCGCATATATGCCATAACTTAGGGATGCGGGAGGGGGTTGGACTTGTCTCTGTACGTGTCACCTCCGCTCACTCACCCACCTAGTTCTGCTACGTGCTGCCCTAGTTGGCTGGCTCGGGTGGTAACACAAGTTCTATACTTGATACCTTAGTAGGTGCATACTGCCCTGGTCCAGAGCTCTCGTGGCTTGAGCAGTATCTCACCTCTCTGTTCTCTCTGTTACTTTCCTCTACTCTAACTCTCCCTATTTCTTTACCTGCCCTCCCTTTCTTTCTGGTTCTTTCTCTTCCTTCTCTTCGTTGTGCGGGGTGGCAATGGATAGTCTTAAAGTGTTGTCACTGAATGCAAGGGGCCTCAATACCCCTGAAAAGAGACCTATCCTTCTTGCAGACCTTAAACGCGCTCATATTGAAGTGGTGTTTATTCAAGAAGCACATTTCAGGGAAGATAAACTTTCCATTCTTAAAAATAGATACTACCCACTGTCCTACCATTCTACTAATATTGAAGCCAAATCTGAGGGGGTATCAATCCTCGTATCGGGTAAACTCCCATTGTCCTGCTTGGAGATGTGTAAAGACCCCTTGGAATGATATCTCTTCCTAAAGGGGAAAATAGGCGAGGACATGGGGACCCTAGCCGCGATTTATGCCCCAAACGCAATCCACGCTGAAGTTACTCGCTGACTTCCAAGAAAGCCAACTCCTGCTCAGAGGAGACTTTAATATCCCTCTAATCCCCTCCGCCAATACATCCTCGGGCTCCTCCTCAGTGTCCCCTCGCTTCAGAAAGAACACGGCGCAGTCCCTCCATAGAGCCCAGTTGGTCGACGTGTGGAGGCTACAGCATCCGGGCATCGTTTTATCCCCCCCTCTAAACTCTATTCTAGAATTTACTTTTTTCTGACCCCCCACGGCCAACTGCATGCGGTACGCGATACAAATATTGACCATATTATATGGTCTGACCACGCGGCAATCACCCTGACTTATGCCCTCTATGACATAACCCACTCTAGAACCCGATTTTGGCATCTGAACGACAGCCTCCTACAAACACCAGAAGTACTGACTGATGTTCAGCAGGAACTATCCCATTACTTCAACACTAACGACTATGAAGGCTGTGACCCTAGACTTTTATGGGATGCACATAAGGCGGTGATCAGGGGAGTATTAATTAAACATGGAGTGCGTATCAAAAAAGAAAGCAAGAAACAATTGGCTTCTCAGCTGGAAAAGCTGCACGATTTATAAGCGAGACACAAACACACCTCTACCCCTACATTGGACGCTGAAATTCTGCTCCTTCGCAAACAGATCTCAGATCTGTTACTCTATAGGTCTAAGGCGGCAATGCAATCTTGCCAAAAGGTAGGCTATGAATTTAGCGACAAATGCGGGAAACTACTAGCGGACCTTGAGAGATCGCAAATCCTCCTCATACATCCCTTACATTACCGACACGGGTGGCAACAAGATTATGCTCCCCATACAGATTTCACAGACCTTTGGGGACTTCTACTCAAAGTTGTACATTCTCCCTGACCAAACTTCTTCTCAGACAGACATTGATGATTATATTAAAGCAGAACTCCGGGATTTTAAAAAAAAAACCATTAGTACACCTACCTACACTGAACACTAAACAGTTATTACATTTGTGAAATGCTTTACCATTGAATAGATATGTCCAATCCAATTTACAGGAAGTGAGCTATCTCATTTAAATGATGCACCATGTACTTAGCTAGGAATTCTCTGTTAGAGACAAGAGGAAATGAAGCAATCACTCTTCTGTTTATACTACATTTCCCACCAGCCTTTGCACATTTCAGTGAATGTGGGAGGTACACTAGCCTGTACATGTAAATATGAACAAGCCCCCTTCAACATGAATCACACCCCTCATTCTGCAGCCAGGCCCACTAACCAGTGAAACACAGCATGTCTTCTCTCCTCTCCAGACACAACAGGAGATAGACATATTGCCCTTACTTTCTGTAATCATTACTGATCTGTACACATATCCCATAATGATATATTATACATATCCTATAATGATATATTATACAATCTGTACTCTGCTGTAATTCAATATTAGAAATATTCCTCCTCCTCCTGCAGATTTGAGATAGTTATAACAATCAGTGCTGGTATGGTGTATATGAGAACTCCCCAGCCATACAACAGAAAGAAAGAGCCGGGATGTTTTATATCAGCGCGTGACACAAGTAAATGTCCGCATGAGAAAAACACAAAAAAGTGCAGCCCTAACTTACTAATCAATAACACAATAATGGTGGAACCCTCTAATGTATGAAAATCTCAATAAACTTCAATATCACCACAATACCGGCCTCTGTGCCATTTAACGTCACATATAATACACATCACACTGAAAATAAGACATAAAAATTAAACTTTGCAGGGATGGTGGAAACCCATCCTACATATGTGTGGAAGGGTACGGTGTCACTAAACTTATCAGTGCCCATCAGTGCAGTCACACAGTTCCACTTATTGGTGCGGTCACATAGTGCCCACCAGTGCCGCTTATCAGTGCCCATCAGTGTGGTGACACTGTGCCCACTAGTGCAACTTATCAGTGCCCATCAGTGCGATACCCCCCACCAGTGCCGCTAATCAGTGCCCATCAGTGCGGTAACCCCCACCAGTGCCGCTTATCAGTGCCCATCAGTGTGGTAACCCCACACATGTGCCGCTTATCAGTGCCCATCAGTGAGGTAACCCCCACCAGTGTCACTTATCAGTGCGGTGACACCATGCCCACCAGTGCCGCTCATCAGTGACCATCAGTGCGGTAACCCCCCACTAGTGCTGCTTATCAGCGCGGTAACCCCCCCACCAGTGCCGCTTATCAATGCCCATCAGTGCGGTAACCCTCCACCAGTGCCGCTTATCAGTGCCCATCAGTGCGGTAACCCCCCACCACTGCTGCTTATCAGTGCTCATCACTGTGGTAACCCCCCACCAGTGCCGCTTATCAGTGCCCATCAGTGGGTTAACCCCCCACCAGTGCCACTTATCAGTGCTCATCAGTGCAGTAACCCCCCAACAGTGCTGTTTATCAGTGTCTGTCAGTGCGGTAACCCTCCCACCAGTGCCGCTTATCAGTGCCCATCAGTGCGGTAACCCCCCACCAGTACCACTTATCAGTGTTCATCAGTGCGATAACCCCCCACCAGTGCCGCTTTTATCAGTGTTCATCAGTGCGGTAGCCCCCACCAGTGCCGCTTATCAGTGCCCATCAGTGCAGTAACCCCCCACCAGTGCCGCTTATCATTGCCCATCAGTGTGGTAACCCCCCCACCAGTGCAGCTTATCAGTGCCCATCAGTACAGTAACCCCCCACCAGTGCCGCTTATCAGTGCCCATTAGGGAGGTAACCCCCCACCAGTGCCACTTATCAGTGCCCATTAGGGAGGTAACCCCCACCAGTGCCACTTATCAGTGCCCATCAGTGCGGTAACCCCCCACCAGTGCCACTTATCAGTGCCCATCAGTGCGGTAACCCCTCCACCCACCCACCGCCGTCTTATCAATGGTAGCAGATATCTCTGCTATTTCTAGAATGCCTGGAATGTGTTAACATCGCTCTGCTTTCCCCTGCCTGTATTATACTGATACACTGCAGGGCACAGCGCCGAGATGCCAGAAATACCAGAGATCTCCTGCTCAGACATGCCTGGTATTTCTGGAATTCCTGACATGTCTGAACACCGCTGAACTTCCCACTGTCACAGCCGCATCTCAGCGCTGCGTTCTGCAGTATATCAGTGTAATACAGGCACGGGAAAGCAGAGCGATGCTAACACATTCCAGGCATTCCGGACACAGCAGAGATATCTGCTACCATTGATAAGATGGCGGCGGACGAGGGCGGAGGGGGAGCGCTGGCAGGGAAGAGAAGGAGGAGGAAGGAGGAGGAAAACCACCTCAATGGGTGGTACAGATCAGGGGTTTGAAGACCCCCTCCACCCACTCTAGCAAGTAAGACCTCCTAGCTGCTTCTGCTAGAGGACTACAAGTGGGCTTGTCAGACCGCTGCTAGCAGTACAGGACGGAGAAGGCTGCAGCGGTCTTGCAAGCAGGATGTCACAGGAGAATAACGTTTTTTCAGCAACTTCAGCAGGCTACTACAGGGGAACTACAGAGCTCAGAAGAAGATGGATGGCATAGTTGGTGAAGGTAGGAGATCAGCAGCAAGGACATGGAAAAAAGTTTTTTTCCCAGAGTTCTGCTTTAAGTTTTCCCTCCTCCCATCATTGCCCGCGGAGGCCCAAACGGAATTAGACCAGCCCATTACGCTGGAGGAACAACACAGTGTGGTAGTTACAGGCCCATTTCCCTCTTAAATATTGACCTGAAGTTATTCTCTAAAATCATTGCGACTAGATTGGCACACCATTTGCAGTCCCTAACTCACCTAGACCAAGTAGGCTTCATCCCGGCTAGAGAAGCGAGAAACAACACGACCAAAGCCCTCAATCTGATCCATATAGCCTCCGCAACCTGCACGCCCTGAGTCTTTCTTAGCACTGGCGCTGAGAAAGCATTTGACAGGGTGGACTGGGGATTTATGTTCTCCGTCCTCTGACATATACTGTAGGTCTGGGGAATTCAATAAACGGCTGGATAGCGGGCATATACTCCTGCCCTACAGCCCAGGTAAAGGCCAAGGGCATTTTATCAGACCCATTCCCCATAACGGAAAATGGCAGGGCTGCCCCCTCTCCCCGCTCCTCTTTGCCCTTTCACTGGAACCTTTCCTATGTAAAATTAGGGTAAATGCTGACAAACAGGGACTGAACGTCGCTGGCAATCAACACAAGATCTCCGGATGATCTCCTTTTTACACTCACAAACCCCATTATATCTCTCCCCAATCTTATGCAAGAATTCTCCACCTATGGTCATCTGGCAAATCTTAAAATTAACTTTGATAAATCGGAGGCAATGGGATCACTCTCTCGAGTAATCTCCGGCAGACATTGCCTGACAACTTTCGTTTCAATTGGACCCCTATGGCGTTGAAGTATCTCGGCACCTGTATACCAGCGGACAACTCCCATATGTTCGATCTAAATTTCCCTCCCCTGGCAACTAAAACCCACATCTTACTGGAGCACTGGCACAAAGGGCTTCATTCCTGGTTTGGAAGTTGTAACATTCTGAAAATGGTTATATTGCCAACATTTTTATTCTTGCACCAAGCGCCTGACCTACTTTAAAAAAGTGCAGTCTCTATTTTTCACGAGCCTGATGGAGGAAGGGGGCCTATACCGTCTATCGTTTTTGCCTGCCTTACGTCTACATCATTTTTTACACTCCCTTCACAACCCATCTAGGTTTCACGGACCTTTAACGACATTTGAGGAATACTGTTCAGACACGAACGATCTGCCCCAAGTCTTATCCAAATCCTACTCATTACTAAACACCCCAGCAGAACAGCCGCATCGTTCTGTAATCAGATCGTTCTGTAATGCAGGATGAGAGATCGTTCTGTAATCAGATCTTTCTGTAATGCAGGATGAGATGTTATAGATCTACAATCTGTCCCTCAAAGCAGTAGTAGTAATCTCTACCTAGTTATTGTCACTGCAATCTGTCCCTCACAATCTGTCCCTCACAGCACCAGCAGCATCCTCTCCCTACACTAACCTGAGAGCATGTGACATGCAGCACTATGACTCCAGCCTCATATAGAGGCTGGGTCACATGATGCACTGGCCAATCACAGCCATGCCATTAGTAGGCATGGCTGTGATGGCTTCTAGGGAAAACCAGTGAAACGCTTGTTTTATTTGGCTGCCCTGCAGCTATTCAACATGCGTGATAAAATACCAGAACCCAGAACCCGAACCCGAACGTTTTTCTCAAACGTTTGGGTTCGGATTCGGGACACGGACACCCGAAAGTTTGGTACGAACCCGAACTTTACAGCTCAACTCTAATAGCAAATCTATTCTATGTCACTTACTCGCAGCCAAAGCCTGTATATCCCCTTACTGGAAAAAACAAAACCCACCCTCTATAGCCTGCTGGTTTCATAAAGTAGAACAAATAAATAAAATGGAAGACCTGATCCTCACTTCCCAGTACAAACGAGAATGATACAATAAGACCTGGGGATTGTGGAACATGTTTGTCCTGTCTGAGAAAGGCAAAGCATTACTCACTGCAATGCCCCCTTAAATCCACTCACAGCCCCCAACTATTTCGGCCCCCTGTCCATCTCAATGAGAGCTGTCCCCGCCTCACACACATATCTCTTTTCTCTTCATACTCCACCCAAACTTTTCTACTCTATTCTCTACTTTTTCTTCCCCTCTCCTCTACATTTACTTTTTCTTCTTTTCTTTCTTTCTCTCCTTGTTATTTAATTTTGTTACTTAGTTAAGTATTCCATTCCCCCTATCTTCTCCTTATCCCTTCTTATTTGAAAAGGGGAGTCTGGGGAGAGCTACCAGCCTGCTCATATTTGCTCTAAGTATGGTAACCAGACACGCCTTATAACAAAAGTTCAAGATTATCGTCTGTAACAGACTTGAATACTGTACCAAACATATGATAACTTTTTGTTATTTGTTTCTGCTGTTGATTCTCTGTGTTACCTTCCCACAGTATGACTGTAATGCACTGGTGCTTGCCCTTACCGGGCGTTAATAAAGATTATATTTGCAAAAAAAATAAAAAATTGAAATGGGGGGTCTAGATGGGGGTGGTCTATTGAGGACTTACTTCTTTGCCTTTGACCCTATCTTTGCTATTGCTGGTTTTTATTGCAGGGTTAAGCATGCAGTATTACTGAGGAATTGAATCTCTCATATCTTAGATTATTTATTGTTGGCCTAGCTTTGACCTATGGTGCGGTCCAATGTCCGTCAGACAGGGTCGGCAATTCTGGCACTGCTGACCACTATACTGGGTGAAGGCTTGGCCCCCTGTTGTGCTGGAGAATGCTACATATGGCTATGTTATGAAACTGGTGAGCACTTAAACTGTATTAGAATGATATTTTATGTAGATGTGAATATGAATAATACACAATTGTAATGATATATGATATTAATGATAACTCTGTTTGCAATCAATAGATAAAAAAGCATGTTGAGTTACCCTGAGGAAGCAGATCTGGAAAACGTTGGATCACTCAATGCATCAGCAACTTACCTTTTTCCAAAGATCATATTGGATCAATGTGACAGATGTTATTGTGCATTGATTTTTATAATGGTTTTATGTAACTATGTATTCAATAAATGTTATATATTTTAGATTAATTTTGGTGTTGTGTGCGCACCTCAGACAACAATATCCATTAAAGTCTTTTTCCTTGGATGAATGAACC
>BLSH010187565.1:740791-759970 GCA_018402905.1 Glandirana rugosa | reverse complement strand
ATCAGAGGTGCCACTCTTTTACAAAAATAGGAAACAACGTCTCTTGAGATCCCAATACCCTCGCACTAGACTGGTTCACTAGTCTGGCTAACTACACCTAAGTTTCCCCCCTCACATATACTAATGTGCCACAAACAGGAAGTTAATATCACCAACCATTCCCATTTTATTAAGGTGTATCCATATAAATGGCCCACCCTGTAGATCTAACTCCATTATCATGTGCAGAGACTTCAACGAAGTTATCAACCCTGATCTTGACTCCACCAACCCCAAACGCAAACCCTCCTCAATCTTACACTCGTTAATTACTCAGGAAGACCTTTTTGACCCCTGGAGATGCTCCCATGGAAATGAGAAGGATTTCACCTTTTTCTCAGCTCCCCATAATGTATACTCCAGACTTGATTTTTTTCTCGTAGACAAATTCACACTACAAAAAGTTAACTCCACATCAATCGGTCTGATCACTTGGTCAGATCACGCTCCCATAACCCTAGAGTTCTCTGCAACAAAGGATAAAAACATTTTCTCACCGTGGAGACTAAACCCCCTCCTACTGACCAAAACTGAATACCAGAAACAAATCAACTCTGCCATCACAGACTTCTTTGAATTGAATATGGGAACAGTAACAGACCCCAGTACATTGTGGAACAGTCACAAGGCAGTCTTAAGAGGCATCCTTATAAAAGCGGCAGCCCACGAGAAATGGACACGCCTCCATAGTATTTCCCAGCTTACTACCCAAATTCACCAATTAGAAGCCCTTAATAAAAAAAATAGACCCACTCATTACGGATAAGCTAAGAGACCTCAGGACTCAACTAAGCAAATTTTTTAAAAAATCCTTTGAATTTTATATTAAGAGATTAAAACTTAACTTCTATACCTCAAATAACAAACCCGGCACATTCCTAGCAAAACAGCATAAACGAAAACAGGCAGCATCGAAAATTGCGTTCCTCTCGAATAAACAAAACCAAAAAATATACAACCCATCAGAAATCTCAAAACTTCTATGCTTCCCTCTACAACTTAAAAGACAGCCCTAATTCCCCGACCTCAAATGCAGAAGCCCTGAAACAATTCCTAAGCTCAATCAAACTTCCCTTCCTTTCAGAATCCCAACTTTCAGTTCTCTCAGCCCCAATCTCCCCAACTGAAGTGTCCAAAACTATTAAATTACTACCGCTCCACAAATCCCCGGGCCCGGATGGATTCATAAATGAGTACTACAAACTTTTTTCTGACAAACTAATTCCCCACCTAGTAAACATGTACAACAAAATCATGGACACAGGTACCTGCCCCCAAGAATTCTTAGAATCTACTATAGTCACCATCCCCAAACCAGGCAACGCCCGTAACAACACTGCAAATTATCGCCCCATATCCTTGCTTAATTCGGACACCAAATTATTTGCCAAAATAATTGCTAATAGGCTCTCCAAATATACCCCCTTTCTCATACACCCCGATCAAGTTGGCTTCGTCCCTGGTCGCCAAACTTCAGATGGAACCCGGCGATCAATTAATCTTATCCAATGGGCTGAACATCACCACATACCTGCCCTAGCAATATCTCTAGACGCTGAAAAAGCTTTCGATAGAGTTCACTGGCTGTACATGACCGAAGTCCTCCGGGGGTTTGGCTTCCAGGGACGAATCTTATCAGCAATCACAGCCCTATACACATGCCCAACAGCCAAAGTCTGGACTTCAGGCTTCCTTTCACCCTTCTTCCCCATTACTGATGGAACAAGGCAGGGCTGCCCCCTTTCCCCAATAATATTTTCCCTATTTATGGAGCCCCTAGCAGAACACATCCGATCTAACCCCTCAATTACTGGTATACAAATAGGGAAATCCCAACATAAAATAGGTCTATATGCTGACAATGTGATTCTCTTCCTTACAAACCCCCTTCTCACTCTCCCGCACTTGACACAACTTCTGGAACACTTCAGCACACTTTCGCTCTATAAATTAAATCATAATAAATGCCAAATGCTCCCCATCCATTTACCCCCCCCTCACAAAACAACATATTTCAAAACTTACCCCTTTCTCGTGGGCTCCAGCAGCTTCTCTTCAATACCTAGGGATGCAATTGACCTCACTCAGCTCTAATATGTTCCACACTAATTTTAATGTGCTAACATCGAAAATCACCAGTATCTCCTCTTCAATTTAGAAGTTAACACCTTCATGGACAGGTCGCATTGCCTTAGCCAAAATGTTTATCCTACCCCATATTCTGTACCACTTCCGCGCCCTCCCAGTGCCTTTCCTTACAACTCATCTGAAAAAATTACAAACTATCATCAGCAACATGATCTGGCAAGGGAAATGCCCCAGATTCAAAACAATATACCTCCTCCGCCCGGTTAAATTTAGCAGAATGGGGGCCCCGAACATCTCCTTCTATTACAAAGCCAGCATTTTAAACCACACCAGAACATGGTGGTCCTCCAACTCTTCTTCATCTACACTTCCACTTGACAAGGAGACTCTACAACAGGACCTGAAAGCCTATTTAGGAGCCTTGATCCTCCATCCACACCCCCAGAGACACTTCTTGGATACAATTAACGCCATCCACATAGTATGGACCTCACTGAGGAACACAGTAACTACCTTATCCCAGAAAACCCTAGATCTCATCCCATTATCCTCCCTGGAAAGAATAATACCGAACCTCAACACCCAAAAATGGACTTCAGCTGGAATTATTAACGTGGGGCAACTATATTCGCAAAATATCCTTTGTTCCTTCCAAGACCTCTCTTCGTCCTTTCAACTTCCCCGCACCTCATTTTATCAATACCTTCAAATTCATCATGCCTTAAAAGATATACAAATTAGTGACTCAGATATATTGAGCCCCATTCTGGACATACTACGTTCACCCTCAAAAACTCTTACAGGGCTGGGTCCCCTATACCTCTCCCTACCCTCCCCAGCTAAAATACAAAAACCAAAGCCATTCCTAACCTGGGAAAAAAATAGTCTCTTTTTCAGCAACTCCGGAGCAATGGCACACGGCACAACTCCTTCCACGGAAACACTCCAAATGCACTCTCCACTGGGAAAATGCGCAAAAACTCTCATTTAACTGGTATCTTTCCCCTCAGAAACTGGCAAAAATACACTCAGAACATTCTCCATTATGCTGGAGAAACTGCAATCTTCCTGGCTCTCTCTACCACATATGGTGGCAATGTCCTATCATTCAACCTTTCTGGGACCAACTCTTCAAATTAAGTTCTACCATCATCAACCACAAATTATCTCCGGACCCTAAATTAGCCCTACTTGGAATTGGCATAGACTCATGGCTCTTCAAGTACCACACCATCCTTACACATATTTTCAAAGCGGCCAGACTCGCCATAGCCCGCAAGTGGAAATCTACTACCCCACCAAACCTCAACGAAGTGATTCTCATTCTCAATGACCACGCTCAGCAAGAATACTCCTTCGCAAAAGCACATCTCAAACAAGGAAAATTCCTTAAAGACTGGCACCCATGGACAACACACCCACAATCCTTCTTCCAAACCTAGATCCACATAACTTTGACTTTTAGCTCTGAATTCTTTAGATAAATTCCATACCCCAAGACTCCATCTTATTTACGCCAACTAATCCAGGCAGCAGCACTCCAACAATCCTTAAACATAAATGGTTTAGCATTGTACCTGGCATCTCTACTTCAAAACTTTACACGGGTTGCACCAGTTCACCACCACACCCCACTTATTTTTCCCACTTTTCCTCATCCCCCCTCTTTCTCCTTTCTCCCCTCATCTTTTCTACTAAAGTCTTAATTTTGTTATGTTTCTCAGAAGTTGCATGTAAAACAACATAGCAGCTTCGCTTCAAGCGGGCCCATGCCTCAATGAGACCAATTGGCACTAATCACTAAAAGCCCAGGACACAGTTTTGATCCCAACTGGGGTGTCCAGGCAGCGATAATGCTATTTCCCACCCATATACGGACTTAGTCATTGAGAACATGTGTCCACTACCTCTATTAATGGTTATACCTTATTCTGTATCCTCAAACTATATTATCCACAATTGCTTTTGTATTTTCTTTAAAATGCAATAAAAATTTAATGAAAAATGAAATGAAATATGGGAGGTATAGATGGAGGAACGGAGAGAGGAGAGGAATGGAGGTGAAAGGTGGAAGATAATAGAGCAAAAGAGTTTGGGGTGAGGGAAGGGAAGGGAGGTGGATGGGGGTAGGAAAGGGAATAGCAAGTAGAGTGTTGTAAGACTGTTTGTATTATGTGTCCTTTTTATATATATATATATATATTTGTTCTCCTAGAAAAGTAATAAATACATTGAAAATAAAAACATTGGGGTAAAAGGTGAAATGTGTGCCTAACCAGTGTTCATGTGTGTACAGTGTTCCGCTTTTGCTAAGGAATGTAAAAGTGTTTACTTCCTGCTTGGCAGGGAAACAAAAACTGGCACATCCCCACTGACATGAAAGAGCTCTGTATTGTTCACATAGACAGATCTCTGTCCTGTCTTCCTCCTCAGTGATCAGAGGGGGCTGGTGGTGATCCATTGGTTGGCACCCGCTGATTGGCTTGTATAGTGTCTAATCTCAGCACAGCCAGCAAGCTGGTGGTGTGTGCATGAGCCCCCTACCCGGGTACATGATCCAACACAGGGGAGCCAATTTGCTGCTGTACAACAACGTTATGCAGTTGGTAAATGGTTAAGGAGACCACTAGCTAGACTGATGCTGCTTGTTTGTGCAGTGGGCAGTCAGGTGACCAGAATTCCATCCTAATCCCTTACCATTCCTCAGTTTATTTCTTTCCTCTTCCCCCTACTTAACCACAAAATGCAACAGTATAAAACAAAAAACTAAAAGGATAGGATGGTTAAACATCATTCAGAAGTTACGTTTTCAAAGGCATCATCCCATATACTGGTAAACAGGGAAAATATATAACTTTGCAATGTGGGACTTTAATTATGTCTCTGGAAACACAGTTACACAAAATTGTAAATAAAATGTATTCTTTATTACATATCTTACATGTCATTTAAAAATTAAGTTGACCAAACAACTAGACATTAAAATACATTCAAAAGAGAGATTCAATGAACCCTATTTGTGTGAGAAAATTGGCAACAGTGTCCCATGTTATTGACTAAGTAGTGAATTTGTGATATGTGGGAACGCCCGCTTCTTTAGGGCCCTTTAGTATTGCATAGAAAGTATGATGTAGTAAAGTGAAAAAAGGGGCCATAAGTTACACAATCAAGCAATTTATAGAAACAAAATATAAAGAAACTAGAAAATAAACACAAATATAAATGCATCAAAAAGCTATCCTCATTAGAAAAAGAAAAGAAGGGGAGGACTAGAATGTGTGTTTTCTTTTTTAATATATAATGACTAAATATTGTTGGAATCAATTTTATTTTACCTTTAGCTGAAAAATGACACACAGTATTTAAACAAAATGCATTGTAAAGGCCCTACCCTTGCCAGTTTAATGAGTTGCACCTACCCACCCACAATTCGGGCCACCGAACGCGAGACCAACATAAAATTCTCTCCCCACGTAGATGGGAAAGAGACCACGTGCTCCCCTTAACCCTGCGCTAACTTATCTTAACCAGACACCAAGACATAGAAGAAACTTTACCACTCCTAATACGCACGGATTACAGTTTGGCCTACGCCTTCAGCTGACGTCCTATGGGTGTGAGCCCAGGTGACCACGCGCCATCCAGATATAGAGGTATCTACTTATATGATGCCCTTTTATTCAACCTGAAGATTTACCACTCTGCTTCTTTTCTTTCTTTTATTATATAGAATCACACTCAGGCTGCACACATCAATGGTGTCACTATAATACTCTGTTGTGTTATTATACGTTTATAATGTCTCTACCTGCCCGATACATGATCCTATACAACGGTGCAATTTAATTTCGTTTTTCTGTATCATTTATGTTATTATATACCTCTAATAAAGCTTTTATTGGAAAAAAAAAATGCATTGTAAAGGGTGTGTGTATGGCCTGTGGGAAGATTCCAGCTCTACAAGGTTCCCAAAATATTAAATCTAATAAATCTAATAATTGAATAATAAAATGTATGTAACCACTAGAGATGAACTATCACCATAATATATGGAAAAGTAAATCAATAGCTCTTACCCTAAGGGACTAATACAAACCAAGTAAGCATGCTCAGAGGGTCTAGGAGATAGTAAGTGTTGTAGAAATTTAGGATGTGTATTATGTATTGTCACAGTGTCTCCCAGTGTCGGTTTACCGGTATTCGCTGTGTACAGCGAATATGACTTTAACCGATATTGAGAAAAGCCACATACAATGGAAATCTTCCATAAATTGATAATTACACGCTACCCGCCCGATCATCCCGGCCAGCAGGCGCCCTGAGCGGTTATCTCTGGAGCAAACGCTGGTCCGGATCTTTGAGGTGCAATGCATGTTCTGTGGGGCGGGTGTATTACCGTCAATCAGGGAGCCCCTGTATTCTGTACAGATCGATCTGCTTGGCGGCGGTTCACTTGCGTTATGGAATTAGTATTGCCTTTTATGTAAGGATAATGATCTGTAGGCTTTCTGTGGCATCTGATCAATGTGACAGAAATCTGCAGCTATATTCCTTTGTGTTGTAATTTACCCTTTAATGGAACAGTAGCATAATCGCTATGGAATATTAGTTCAGAGAGCTGTATTTGATAGAGGTTCATTGTAATTGGCAGGTTTGTACATGTGTGGTGGATTTGGCTTGGAATGCTTCTATGAAGTTAGCACATGGCTCCCATTGTCAGTTGTTTTCTCATACAGGCCGGCCAACCCCCCCCCCCCCCCCCATGCATGCATGCCTGCCTTTCCTATTGTATAGTTTGAATGTAAACAAGTGTGTCATTGATTGGTAGTTTTGTATTGAGCTCATGTCATGTGACTGTGCCTTGGAGGCTGATTGGCTGATTGTGAAGCCACCAGTCCCTTTTGTTCTCTGTTAGACCAGTATAAATAAACACACCAAGCATGGAATGGCAGGACAATCCCTGCGAGCGGCTATGTGAGATGAAGCAATCTGTGTCTGTGTCTGTCTGCTTCAAACACAGGTCGATCAAATGCATTATGCAAAAGAGCTGAAAAGTGCGCTTATTAACGCAGGCAAAATATAATGCAAACAAGGTATTATAATTTCCCTAACAGTAAGCAAGTTGGAACCATTTTAGGACAAATAAATATGGCCAGGTGTATAGATGGAATCTTAAAGGAGAGAAAGAGAAAAGTAGCACCAAGAAATATGGGTGAATATATGTTTTAAGAAACAGACAAGCTTCTATTCTAGATTCAACTGAAAAGTGTCTCCCAAAGTGCTGTCTAACCTACCAAGCACATAAAGACTAAGTGTCCCCATCCATCTTGGTCCTGCACACACAGCCTGCCAAAATGTACTTAAACATGGGTCTAAACTCAGTGAATAAATCTGATTTCAGTGTCTTTCGAGGGCACCCCCACATCAGCCACATTGCATAGCCGTTTCCTGGTCCATGCCTTTCAGCATGGCTCTGAAACTGACATTACCAGTGGTATGATGCAACCTCCATTAGTGCATACACCCATTCCCAATGTCATTGTGATACTCCTTTGATGGAGTAAAAGTGGATTAAATGCATCAGAAATCTTCAAGCAAATAAAACAGGCCTCATATATGCATTTTATCTGTGTAATCGGCTGTTTTCTTGGAGTTCATCTTTAAGTGTGCTTTTAAAATGAAAATGTTGCTGTTTCAAAGAAAATACTCCCATCTTTGTTGAAGTCTTCAGCTTGCTATATTCCTTAGGCTCCTAAATTATTATGGCAAGTTTATGCATATTGAAAATATGGAAACAACAGACACTATAAACTGAAGTAAGATAGAAACAGAGATAAGAGTAACAGCATCCAGTGTTATGTCTGAGATGAGTTATGCAATCTGTCTGTCTATAACCTGGAGTTTTATTCATTGCATGAATAAATATGTTCTTCCTCCTAATAAATAGATGGCTCTATCAGTTGCAATGATGGCTATTATTCATGAAAATAAATATGTGACATGTTATTTGAGACAGCAAATATGTCAGGACTAAATGGTCAATAAATCATTTAGCTGATAATGCTTGTACAAAATTAACACACTTTTCATTAAGCTACTGATGGCATTATAATGTTTATTACATAAGTACATTTTTATTAACATGATTATGAGAATAAATATAAATAGGGTAGACCTAATATAATGTCAGTGTATCTGTAATAAATTGGTTTGTATTTGATTAATCCACCCTGGAGAAGAATTTCAGTCAACCAAAAACAGTGTAGTGGCAGCAAGGCAGGATATACAAGGATGCACTATGAATGCATAGGTTTATTTTGTATATATTTGATAAAAATGTTAATGTGCTTTAATGATCCAGTTCACCAAAATTATTATGTTCAAATTTTGGTGCATACTGGAGAAACAAACATACACCAAGATCAGGTTTAAAAATGTAGGTACAAATGTATGCTCATAGCCCAACTCCCCAGGCATGTATTCTTACCCAGCCATGCCCCCCACTGCTTTCTTGCACTGCCAAAACCTTTACCAATGGAGGGGGCTTCAAAGTATTGGGGGAGCATGTGACACCTCCTATGTGACAGTACTAGGGCCAATCACCTAATGAAAACACAGTCTCATGGGGTGGCATGATGTGAACCCCTGTGTATGCTTCTAAACCAGTGGACACCAGAATGTAAACACTATGCTGCAATGGGGAGGCTGAGAAGGGATGCAGTTGGATAAATGTAGATAAAGGGGGGTGGCAGCATGCAGAAACTGTCACATTTCTTTAAATGGACAAATAGACAGCACCTTTTTAACCCTTGCAGTCCAAACAGCACAGCCTACCTTCTAAGCATTTCTTTTCAGGCATTGGTGTGGTGTATCAGTCCATCCCAGGTCAGCTATTTTTGTAGCTCCAACTGAAAATGACCCTGTCTTCGAAGCCCACATATGATGTGTAATGCGGAAAGCAGAGAGAAAGGAAGTTACCCAACACAGACATCAATAATTTAGATTAAGGTAAATTGAGTGAATATACTGGTTTTAGTATGGCTACAGTAAGCAGAACTGCATTAGTAGTTCATTGATTGGTTTAACTTGTTTCCTGAAATTTCTGTTTAAATCGCCTAATATCTTATGCATCTCAGGGATTTCAGATTACCTTTGCACATACACCAATGCTATTATGAGAAATACTTCTTTCCTTGTGTTATGGAAAATATAATACCTTGTATGCATTATAATTTGTCTGCGCTAATAAGCGCATTTTTCAGCTCTTTTGCATAATGCATTCCATCGACCTGTGTTGATGCAGACACACACACACAGACACAGATTGCTTCATCTCACATAGCCGATAGCAGGGATATTGTCCTCCCTGGCTCTGGCTATTGTGTTTTATTTATACTGGTCAGACAGGTTTAACAAAAGGAACATGGCTCCACAATCAGCCAATCAGCCTCCAAGGCACAGTCACATGACATGAGCTCAAATACAAATACAACCAATCAATGACACACTTGATTACATTCAAACTATACAATAGGAAAGGCATGCATGTATGGGGGAGGGAGCTGACTGGCAGAGAAGCCATGTGCTTCTCTTCACAAAGCCAAACAACATTCACCCCAGACATGCAGTAACCTGCCAGTTACAATGAACCCCTACCAGATACAGTTCTTATAAAACTACATTCCATAAGGGTTATGCTACTGTTCCATTAAAGGGTAAATTACAACACAAAGGAATATAGCTGTAGACCTCTGTCACATTGATCAGATGCCACAGAAAGCCCACAGATCATTATCCTTACATAAAAGGCAATACTAATTCCATAAGGCAAGTAAACTGCCGCCAAGCAGATCGATCTGTACAGAAGACAGGGGCCCCCTGATTGACGGTAATACACCCGCGCCACAGAACGTGCATTGCACCTCAAAGATCCAGACCAGCGTTTGCTCCAGTGATAACCGCTCAGGGCGCCTGCTGGCCGGGATGATCGGGCGGTAGCGTGTAATTATCAATTGATGGAAGATATCCATTGTATTGGCCTTTCCTCAGTATCGGTTAAAGCCATATTCGCTGTACACAGCGAATACCGGTAAACCAACACTGGGAGACACTGTGACAATACATAATACACATCCTAAATTTCTACAACACTTGCTAGATTTTTAATGAATTCATGTTGCACAAAACGATGAATAAACAGACCCCTATTAAAGCAGAAGAAGTGAAACTCTAAGGTAGGTCAAACGGTGGTAAGGATTTACTGCTGCTGGAGATTCCAGAATACATAAGCAGGTGACTTAGCATAATCCTGAAATGGCATATTTGGATAGACTGACCTTTTAACTTGATACATTATTGCTAATCTTATCAACTTATGAACTCTATCAACCTTGTAGTTGTCTCCTGCTCACTAGCTATCTTGATATTGAGAGACCATAATGCCATATGCCTTTGAACTGATGCCTTTCAGTGCCAGATTTGTTATGCATATCAAAAAAAGTGAACGTAAAAAAAAGTTCTTAAACATGGTATAGAGGGGGAGGAGTGGCTATGACCTGACATGACATAGATGGCTAGCGGAGGGTACCGCCATCCATCCAGTACAGCACAGCCTTCGGCTTCTCAGTGTTCAGTGCTCAGTGTTACCGCTCCCGCTCCCATTGTCTCTGTTTATGGCTGGTAGCTAGTAGCCCCCTGGTGCTCTTGGGGTGCTTTTGGGTAAGTCAGAGTGGGGAGACGGCAAACCTTGCACAATCCTGTACAACACTGCTTCCAGCATCTCAGTGTCCTAGATGCCCCCCCCCTGCTGGCAGTCGGCCACCATTCTGAGTGGGGAGACCGCAGATGGATAGAGCAAAGCAGCAGCAGCACCTGTGTTCTTAACTGCATGGGTAACTGCAAGCAGAAGCTCGGATCCGCTCTCATATTGCAACTGTTATCCTGTACGGCCCCCTCATCTATGTGTTGTCTGCAACTTGCAACTTCCACTGCTGATAAAGGTCCTATATCTGCATGGACATCTACATGGACAATTTCAGCTCCGTGATGTGTAGTTGGCGGACCAGTGTTCTTTCGTTTCCTCTGTTCCCATAACTGTGGA
The DNA here is from genome assembly GCA_018402905.1 of Glandirana rugosa. Taxonomy (NCBI): domain Eukaryota; kingdom Metazoa; phylum Chordata; class Amphibia; order Anura; family Ranidae; genus Glandirana; species Glandirana rugosa. The sequence goes on along the minus strand of BLSH010187565.1, from coordinate 748,743 downwards.
TGGACACATAAGAATGTGAGTTATATCTGAAGTTATATCTAGTTATATCTAGCGTTTATCAGACATATCAGACTGCGTTCATATTGTGTCCACACTGTGGGCGGCTGTGGCTATTAGGAGTGGTAGTGTGTGTGCTGACCAGGGGGAGAGAATATTATTGGCCACTGTATCCTGAGTGGGAAAAGCGGGAAGGAGACATATCTGTGTTGAACTGTGAGCTATTAAAACTGTCAGCGAGAGAAGAGAAGAGTCTCATTACTGTGCAAGGTGTACCTTAGGGGCTTCAGTGAATAGCTATAGTCGCTTCTTATCTGCAGAGGAGTGAGTGCTGGCCCTGGAGGGACTAACCTGGTATTGCTGAAGTATCAAACTATCTAAAGCTAGCATCCAGTAGTCTATGATTCATTTTGAACAACTATAGCACATTGGAACAGGAGGGAATCGGAACTGGGCAAACATCTTACACTCAGACCCATCCCATTGCTAGGACTAATGAAAAGGGTGAGGTAATAAATATCATGGGTCTGAGACCTGCAACGCCCCCTTTGGTGGGTTAAGAAATGGCAAAGATGGACAAGATGCACAAATAATCACGCAGGAAGGAAACTCTTCCAACATACCGCCCACCCGGGTCCTGCAGGTCTCTTGGGGCCTAGATGGGAGACACACAGATTAACTAGCCAATATGACAACTCCAGCGCAAACAAATGGAGATGAAATGTGTGACCAAGCAGATACTGATCTATGCAATGAAGGACCACATTTCACGGATCACCCTAACTTGGCAAGTAATACCTCTGGTAAGATAATAACTCCCGAACCTACTCTAAGAGATGTCCTCCTGGCTGTACAAACCTGTAATAATTCACTATTGTCTGTCTCAAACCAAATATCAGAGCTAAAAAATGACACTATGATTATTAGACAGGACAAAACAAAAATACGAGAACGTACTACAATACTGGAGCACAGAGTTAGCGCAAAAGAGGACTTAATCCCACCTATCAAAAAAGATATCCAAAAATGAAATGCCCAAATTAAGGATCAAGCGCTAAGATTGGATGGCCAACAGACAAAGGCATAATAACGTTCCTATACTAGGCCTCCCAGAGCATGAGGAGGGTCAATCTCCTATCACTTTTTCCAAAAAATGGATAATAGACATCGTGGGCAGCAAATGATTTTCAAAACTTTTTGCGGTGTAGCATACTCATCGAATTCAAACAAATCCCCCCCCCCCCCACCAGGTAGCCCGCCAAGACCAATCATAATGAAATTACTCAACTGTCACGCACCTGGTGGTGGAGTCTGATTTGTGCAGGGAACAACTGCTCTTGCACACCTGATTCGGAGACCCCTGATAGAGCAATCAGGTGGTCCGAGAGTGCAGGATGGCACAAGGGCTGGATAGTCACTGATGCTGGTGTGTGAGATCCCAGAGCAGCTCATGCAGATCAGAAGAGAGGTGGTACAGGCTGGGTCGGCAACTGGCTGGCGGTGCGATACAAAGGAGCAGGCAGAAGAATGGTCAAGTCCAAGCAGAGTTCATAATCAGGCTGGCAGCAGAAGTACAAGGGGGTCAAGCGAGCGGATGGTCGTGGATAGCCGGGGGTCATGCAGGCAGATATCAGCAGGTCATGTCTAGCCGGGTCTTTCAGGAAACAGGATCAATCAACAAGAACAGAGCAACAGGAACAGAGCTGGGGCTCACAAGTACACAGATGCTGTAGAATGGACAGCACCGGCTAAAGGGTGCTGTCAGCTTAAATGGGCTGTTTGGCGCCAATGCCAGCGCATACCCGCGCGTACATGGGCACACGTGCACAGGCGCGCGCACATGCGCACGGACACACACATGCGATACGTGCGCCCACGCACAGGCTTTCCAGGGGCCACAGTTGCTTCTTTACATTGTCCCCCCAAGGGGCAGCCTCCGGAGGCACAGCCTGGCAACTTTGGCAGAGTTGCTATCCTTGAATGATTGGATACATTCATCTGCATGGATGTTGGCTTCGGGCTCCCAAGAGCTCTCCTCTGGGCCGTACCCTTTCCACTTCACAAGATACTGGAAACCGCCGCCCCTCTTCCTGCAGTCCAGTACAGTCTCGACCTCAAATTCCTCCTCCCCATCAATCAAAACAGGTGCTGGAGGAGCAATTGCTCTGTTTGGGAATGGATCCGGGGTCACCGGCTTCAGCAAGGTGACATGGAATATCGGATGTATCTGCAAGGATGAGGGAAGATCGAGTTCATATGTCACCTGATTGATCCTTCTTTTTATGGGGAAGGGACCGATAAACCTTGGACCCAGCTTTTTGGATGGGCAAGCCAATCTTAAATTCCTTGTAGATAACCAGACTTGGTTGCCTGGCTTGTCGTATATGGCTTTACTCTGTTCTTGCGTCTTAGCAAGCGTTTCCTGCAGTAGTCTCCGATTGGTGTCGAAGAATTTAGTGGTTTCATGCACTGCTGGTACCGCACTTTCAACTGACAAGCTGGGAAGGACTGTGGAATGAAAGCCATAATTTGACCAGAAGGGTGATTGTTTAGTTGCGGAGTGAATGGAGTTATTGTAGGCAAATTCTGCCAATGGTAACAGTGCGACCCAATCATCTTGTGAGAATGATGAAAAATAACTGAGGTATTGTTCCAGGGTCTGGTTTGCCCTTTCATTTTGGCCGTTGGTCTGAGGATGGTAGGCCGAGGAGAATGAAAGGTCAATTTTCAGGGCAGAACAGAGGGCTCTCCAGAACCTGCGACAGAAACTGGACTCCACGATCTGACACTATGTTATCAGGAATCCTGTGTAAATGGACAATCTCTTTAATAAAGATTTCTGCAGTTTCTACTGAAGTAGGGCTGCCCTTCATAGGGAGGAAGTGTGCCATTTTGGTTAGTCGGTCAATGACTACAAAAATTGTGGTGTATCCACTGGCTGGGGGCAATTCCACGATAAGGTCCATGTATATTTTGGACCAAGGCCATTCAGGTATTGGGAGTGGATTCAACAACCCTCACGCTTTGGTTTTGTTTGTCTTATTCCTGGCACACACAGAACAAGAGCTAACATAAGCTTGACAGTCCTCTCCAACTAGTGGCCACCAGAAACAACAAAGCACAAGTTCCGTGGTTTTCCGTGGGCCAAAGTGTCCAGCTAACTTGTGGTCCTGACAAAGCTTCAGAACAGCAGGGCACTGTTCCTTTGGCACTCAGATTTGGTTATCATGCCACCATAGTCTATCTTTCCATGTCAGCCCTTGATTGGATAATCCTGAAGAGCAAGAGAAGGCTCTTCGGATCTGTGAGAGCTGATCATCTTTGGACAACAGGAAGTTCCTAGACGGGAGAATTGGAACCTAGATTGCCCAGCGGGCCTGACGGGGTTTTAGTCTTTTGGAAGCCCGGAGGTACTCTAGGTTTTTATGATCTGTATAGATCAAAATGGGGTGCAGGGCCACTTCTAGCAGGTAGCACCACTCTTCAAGTACTGACTTAATGGTGAGTAGCTCCCTGTCTCCCACATCATAATTCTTCTCTGGGGCCGAAAGTTTGTGGGAGAAGAATGCGATGGGATGAAGTAAGGCTTTTGCACCTTGTTTCTGGGAAAGCACGGCCCCGACCACAGTCTCGGAAGAATCTACTTCCAGAACGTAGGGCAAGGTTGCATCCAGGTGCTTGAGTATGGGTGCAGAGGTAAAGAGTTCCTTTAGAACCTGAAAGGCTTTTTGCACTTCTGGTATCCAGTGGAAACGCTGGCCTTGTTTCGTCAGCTGGGTAATTGGGGCGATGATAGCGGAAAACCTATAGCAGAGCGCTGCATCACTCCATGCCGTATCAGCACTCCAGCATTTGAATTCAGCCACGTAGTCCTCTGCTGTGCGTCAGTCTTGCTGCAGGGCATGCAACACAGCTTCCGTTGTGGCGGCAAGGTGGGGGAACATGGTATATCATGTATCAGTGGTCCATGGCATCAAAAAACAAATTCAGGGTGGCAACTTCTGGTGCTCTCTGTTTCCAGAGCCGATGAGCCCAGGACTGGGGATCCCCTTGTAATAAAGAAATCACAAGTCCCACCTTCATGGCTTCCAAGGAGAAGGTGTGGGGCTGTAAGCCGAAGTAGAGTTCGCAGGAGTTGCGAAAAGCCCTGAATTTGCTTCGATCCCATGCAAACTTATCAGGAAGGGGAACCTTAGGCTCTGATGGCAGGGCCACGATGGTACGGGCAGACGCTGATCCCACTCGAGCTGCAGCAGGGGCGGAGACCTCACGCACATGTTCCTCCAGCTGGGTATAACCCTGCTGCAGGTTTTTCACCGCCTGCGTGAGCCCGGCCAAGTGGACACACAGTTCATCCATGGCAGAGGGTGTTCCCTGCGCAGACTCGTACATGGCTGTCTATTACTGGTGGTGGAGTCTGACTTGTGCAGGGAACAACCACTGTTGCGCACCTCATTTGGAGACCCCTGGTAGAGCAAACAGGTGGTCAGGGAGTGCAGGATGGCATGAGGGCTGGATAATCACTGATGCTGGTGTGTGAGATCCCAGAGCGGCTCATGCAGATCAGAAAAGAGGTGGTACAGGCTGGGTCGGCAACTGGCTGGTGGTGCGGTACAAAGGATCAGGCAGAAGAATGGTCAAGTTCAAGCAGAGTTCGTAATCAGGCTGGCAGCAGAAATACAAGGGGGTCAGGCGAGCGGATGGTCGTGGATAGCCGGGGGTCGGTGCAGGCAGATATCAGCAGGTCAGGTCAAGCCGGGTCTTTCAGGAAACAGGATCAATCAACAGGAACAGAGCTGGGGCTCACAGGTACACAGACGCTGTAGAACAGACAGCACCAGCTACAGGGTGCCGTCAGCTTAAATGGGCTGTTTGGCGCCAATGCCGGTGCACACATGTGCTCACACGCTACATGCTCCCATGCACAGGGTTTCTAGGGGCCACAGTTGCTTCCTTACATCATCTATAGAGATAGAGACCTTGTGCTATCTAAGGCCCGTCAAATGGGCAAGATTGAGCATAACAGATACAAGAAGTACAGAAACAAAGATTAAAATTAATTGAAGTAAAACACAGATTGAGGGCACAAAAAATAACTTACTCTATGCTATTACCAGCAAAATTGATAATTTCAGATAGCGACTCTGTGCTTTTTTCGAGTCCTCTGGAGCAGCCAACAGGTGGCTGGAGGAAAGAATGAAAAAGGCTTCAAATCAGAGTTGTGAAACAAGGAGAACTAATGAGAGTAAAATAAATGATAAACAGTAAATTAGCAGAGTTGCTCCACTGGTCATGATTGTCTAGCCTTGAATACCAAGGGGTGAAATTGGCTAAATTTACTGATACTTGACTTTTATTCCTTTTTGTTTTGTTTTTTGGTACCCGCAAAACATCAGTAGCCGCATTTAGCAACGTGAACCTCCTGTATGTGTCCCTTGTGGACATGGAAGAGTTTTGTGGGAGACTCCCCTATGCAGGGTGGGTCTCCGGTAATGGGTAATGGGTACATTCTCATGTATGGAAGGGATATGTCGGGGTGGTGGGTGGGGTTAGGGATAGAGTCAGGGGGGTGGGCGGTATTGGGGCTTTTTCTTCTCCTTCTCCCCCTTTTTCTTTTCATCCGTTCTTCTGCTCAGCTCAACTTGTTTATATGCCAAGAATGGTTGTTGTAAAGATAAAAGAAAAAGGGAAATATGTTGAGTAAGATTTTACAAACTGGAGATAGTATTTTTGCAGGAGACCCATCTGGCATGTGAGGATACTGTACTGTTTGGCGGTTCTAGATTCCCATTTCAGTCCCATTCTGTGTTTTCTACATATGCACGGGGAGTTAGTATACTAGTTTGTTGTACGGTACGATTTCTGTGTAAGCAAAGTGCGAAATACCCTTCGAGTCAGTTTATCATGGTATGGTGCTCATTAAATGACATAAACTTCCTGTTGGTGAATGTCTATGTTCCCCCTCCTTAGAGTGACGAGGTGCTGAAAGAGATGGTATACTGTCCGGGTCTGCCCACATTAGTGTTGGGGGACTTTAGCAATATAATGAATGGGGAGGAGGATAGACACTCAAAGCCAACAGGAACAAAAAAAATCTCTAAAACTAGGTTTGCTAAACAGGTACACGAGATGGGCTTGACATATCTCTGGAGATTGAGACATCCATTAGAAAGGGAATATTCAAGGGGGCGTGGTGATCAGCGGAGAAGATGGACGCTTAGCCCAGGAGCTCCGCTCGGCCACCCGGGACAACATACTACAGCGGGTACCTCCGGAACAACTAACGGCCACATTTGGCTCAGTGATCCCCCCGGGAACAGGTGCGATGACCCGCAAGAAGAAGGAAAGCTCACAGGTTAAAAAACTTGCAAGCTTCTTCATACAGAGCAAAGGTAGACTCCACCAAAATGGCGACGGACAGCAGCCACAGCACACACGCGGAACGGGAGCAGACAGCAGGAGGAAAAGCTGTGGACCGCAACCCACACAACGAGTGGGTAACCCGGATAGTGGGGACTCCTCGGGGCTGTCGTCACCCTCCACCCAGAGCCCTGCCAAATCTAGGCCCCGGAGAGAAGTGCAGGACGGCGACCCAGGCATGGAGGTAGGCCGCACACAGCACATGGCTTGCCCTGCACCAGAGGCCGCCCCAGACCCCATAGACATATTTCTAGCCCTAGGCCAACCAATCTCTGATATAAAACTCAAGGGGATGCTAATATCATTAAGATCAATCCAATCAGTCAGACATCAGAGAATGCATGTACCAGTTCAAACAAGAACTACATGTAATAGGTGACAGAGTGGCCCACACAGAGGAATCAATAGAGGAGAATACCTCCTCCTTTAACTCCATGGTAGATGCTCACAACGACCAGGCAGAAGAGATTAAATGGCTGAAGGATAAGCTTTCGGACTTAGAGGACCGAACAAGAAGGAGCAATTTGAAAATAAGAGGCATACCAGAAAGTGTACCGCCAGACCAACTGCTAAATTATGTAACAGAGCTATTTAACAAACTGGCCCCAGCCTTAACCACTGCAGAGATGACAATTGACAGAATACACAGGCTTCCCAAGCCTTCATTCCTTGCTTCTGAAGTACCAAGAGATGTTATAATGAAGCTACACTACTATAGAACCAAGGAAGTGATCATATCAGCATTCAAAAAAAACCCCACACTACCAACAGATTACATGAACTTACAAATGCTCCCAGACCTATCCAGGCATACACTACAGAAAAGGAAAAATCTAGCCACAATTACAAAAGCCTTACGGAACCATAATACCCTTACGGAAACCATAATATCCCACACCGCTGACCAGCGACCCTGTCTGTAACACAGAATGGTAACACGGTCACATTGACATCTTTGGAGGAAGAAATCCAAACTTTACGCAAGTGGGGTATCCTACCTCTTCCAACAAACCTCATGCAACAAAATTCCAACATTCCACCACTAGAGTTGAGCGAACACCTGGAAGTTCGGGTTCTGCTGGTCCGTCCGAACTTCGGGACAAAGTCCGGGTCCGGGTCCGGACGGAACCCGAACGATCGCACGGACAACGAACCCCATTGAAATCAATGGGGACCCGAACTTTTAGGCACAAAAATGGCTGTAGGAAAGTCCTGGAAAGCCCCAGAGGGCTGCAAAAGGAAGTAAAATGGGGGTAAGGGTAGGGCAAGTGCCCTACAAAAAAATGGGGACAGGGAAATAACTGTAAATATTTTTAAAAAAATAAAAACATAAAAAAAGCAAAAATGGAGGTGAATGTGGATCATCTTCAAACCGTGTCTGAAAAGTATTAATTAACGGTAGAAGCCATATAACTGTTCTAAAATCATCTTCAAACTAGGGCAAGTGCCCTACAAATAAATGGGGATAGGGAAAATAAATTAAAATCAAGTAAAATAACAGGAAGGGGGGTGGATGTGGAGTAGGAGCCTAGAGG
>BLSH010187565.1:714257-730059 GCA_018402905.1 Glandirana rugosa | reverse complement strand
GCACTAGACTGTGTTATAACTCGCCATGAGGTACTTCAGCCTATTAAAGGGCTTGTTTCTAAAGACGGCAAGGACGCCGTCATCCACACGGAAAGTATCCGTTTTTTACCCGGTAAAACCAGTACGCCAGATGTTGGTGTTTCTACCACCACATAGGGACCCTACCTCCATCGAGCTGTTATTTCAGGTAGCGATAGGCCCAGGTCCCCGCAAGTCCGTGGCCCTCACCTAAGTTCTCAGGGGTTCGAAAGCGGAACAGTCAGAACAAAACCCGCGTATATCGCGTACACAACCACATGAAGGACGTCACAAGAAACCGGTCTCCGGTGGTCTTCCTCGTACTTTTGCAATCTGCATCAAGATGTTTGTGAGTATGTTTTTATGCTTTTATTAAACTTTATAATCAAGGATAATGCGCTAGGCCAGTGCGCCCCTCTGTGCCTCTTTGTTTTATCCTAGGATTGTGCCACGACCACAAATTGCCGGGGCACTTTGGAGCTCATAAAACATTTGAACTGCTCTCATGCTCCTTCTGGTGGCCTCTGGCCAAAGAACACTGCAGGAAGTACACCAACACATGCGCTATATGCGCCCAAAACAAGACTGACAAGGCGAAAGCTTGGGGACTCTTGAATCCACTCCCGGTGCCTGAACGCCCCTGGACCCGGATAGCGATGGACTTTATTGTCGAGCTACCTCCATCCCAGGGATACACCACCATCTTTGTGGTTGTAGACCGCATGACCAAAATGGCCCATTTTTTGCCTATGAAAGGCACACCTACTGCCGCAGGAACGGCAGAAATCTTTGTTCGGGAAATTATCCGACTTCATGGAGTACCGCTCAATATTGTGTCAGATCACGGGGTCCAGTTTACCTCCAGGTTCTGGAAGGCCCTGTGTTCTGCATTGGAGATTGAACTGTCCTTCTCCTCGGCCTACCATCCCCAGACCAATGGCCAAACTGAGAGAACGAACCAGACCCTCGAGCAATATCTTCGATGTTTTTCCTTGTTCTCTCAGTACAACAAAAAGCTAAACACTATACTTTCAGAAATCCACCTATTAGAATCACAAAATAAACCCTCCCCCAATCCCCTAACTTCTGATAAACTTCTCAACCTGAGAACTCCACTACGCTCATTGCTTCTAGAACAATCTGATCACCAGCTAAGGAAACTTGAACTCACTTATTACTCCCAAGCCAACAAAATGGGAAAATTCCTAGCTAACAGAATAAAAATCAAACAATCGAAAGCAAGAATACCATTCCTGGTCCACCCCCTCCATAAACACAAGATTAGCCACCCTCAGGACATAGCAAACGAGATTGAAAAGTACTATGGTGCTTTGTATAACCTTAGAGAGGATACAGACACTCCCCAACCTTCCATGGAACAGATACAAACATTCCTAGAGAAGATCTCACTACCTAGACTAACAGAAGAGCAAATTCAAGACCTAAATGCACCTATCACCCCCACAAAATCTCCAAGATTATTAAATCTCTCCCAAATGGGAAATCCCCAGGCCCTGATGGTATTCCCAACGAATACTACAAATTACATCATGAAACTTTAGCACCTTACCTCTCCAGGGTTTTTGATAAGGCAACTAATACATCCTCTCTCCCCCCGGAGATGTTGAGAGCTTACGTGATAACACTCCTCAAACCAGGGAAAGAACCTATAACACCTTCCAATTTCAGACCAATCTCATTACTAAACTGTGATGTTAAGATTTATGCTAAATTACTAGCTAAAAGAATAATGTTGGTGTTGCCGTCTCTAATCAAGAGAGACCAAACAGGGTTCGTAAGTGGGCGTCAGACATCAGACGCAACTTAAAGGGTAATTAATGTAATAAACCAGGCTGAACGAACCCGAACGCCTTCTCTGCTTCTGGCCTTGGATGCAGAGAAGGCGTTCGATAGAGTGCATTGGGGTTACATGTCCCAGGTGTTGACTAAGTTTGGTTTTTCTGGACATATCAAATCTGCAATCTCCTCTCTATACTCACACCCTTCAGCACAAGTATACACATCAGGAGTATTATCAAACCCTTTCGGTATATCCAATATATATATTTCAATTTAGTTGTAGAACCTTTGCCAGAAACTATTCGGTCCCACCCACTAATAAAAGGTTTTAAAATTCAGAACCACCACCATAAGATAAACTTGTTCGCAGACTGTATCATTTTAATGCTCACAGATCCCAAACAATCTCTAATTAATGCCCACCAAATTCTACAACAATTTAGTGAAATATCTTATTACAAAATAAACACCTCCAAATGCACAATACTAGACCTTGGAATTCACCCGAGTACTAAACTAAACATCCAATCACTGCTTCCCTACCCCTGGAGCACTGATGGGTTACAAAACTTGGGCATAACCCTAACCTCTAAAACGCCCCAGTTAATTACCTCCAATCTATGCCCGCTAATATCCAAAGTGACAAATGAAATGGAAAGAATATCCAAAATAGAGCTCTCGTGGGGACGCAGGATAGCTACTTTCAAAATTAGCATTCTTCCCCAACTGCTATACATCTTTAGGAATCTACCCATCATGATCCCCAACAAATACTTTTTGAAGATTAACCCCACTGTCACAAAATGTATATGGAAAGGGAAGAAACCAAGATGTACGAAACAAATTCTATACCACCATAAATCTTTGGGAGGGGAAGGCATCCCAAACATCCCAAACGACTACAAAGCAGCACAAATAGCTCCCTTAAAGGTATGAATGAGCGCAGATGACCCCCCCTGTGGAAAGAAATAGAACAGGTGATATCTCCAACCAAAGATTTACACTGGTTTATCACCATAGACCACTGGGTACCATGGGAGCTTAACTCCCTCCCAATCAAATTACAATCTACACTCAAGACATGGAGATCTTTAGATCATAGAATAAACACATGTGATATATCTCATAGCCTTAAACTCCCCCTAAAAATTCTGAGTGCCATAATCCCTATGCTCCCAACCGCCCACTTTGTATCAAAAGGTATAACAACAATCCACCAGCTATAGGACAACAACAAACTAAAAACAACAAAAGCTACATTGAAAGAATTCAATCCCCCACTTACAGAATCATTCTATATCTCCAGAATACTAACTTTTCTATCTAAACAACCATGGAACAAGGTTCTTATAAACGCCAAAACTTGGTCCCATCTACAGCCCTCCAATAAAACAAACAAAGACATCTCTACAATTTATGAGTATCTCCAAGGTAGTGATACTCTCAAAAAAACATCATCAATGTACAAATGGGAAAGGGATCTCAAACTGACCTTTACACCTGATAAATGGAAAAAGGCAATACAATCTATACGTCACTCCTCGCATTGTGAAGCTCTTTGGGAATTGTCCCTAAAACTATGGAATAGGTGGTACTACACCCCCTTTAGAATGGCCAAGTTCTACCCTGACCAGTCCCCGTTATGCTGGCGAATGTGTGGGCAAATAGGAAATCTCCTACATATGGTGTGGGAATGCCCAGCAATCACTCGTTTTTGGACACAGACCTTTCAGCTTATGGCCAAATGCACGGGCATTCTAATCAAACCAAACCCAGAACTGGCCATTCTGAATATGGTTATAGACGTATATCCCAGAGAATATTGGCAAGTAGTAACACACATACTAATAGCAGCAAGATCTCTGTTACTACAGAGATGGAAATCTCTACAAGTGCCTAACATCTCTTAAGAACATGGTAAATGCCAACATGATGCTTGAGAAAGCAATTGCAATCAACTCCCTAGCATTGGAAAAATTTCAAAATACTTGGAAAATATGGTTATAAACAAGAATGAAATCACACCACACGGGTCTTGGGGATGGTAGCTGAGGCATATCTACAATTCAGGTATGTTAATTTTGTTAATTTAGTTAATCAAGTTTATTGCAGACATATTACACAAAGAGGATGAACAAATTGATCTAATATCACCACCAGGTCCCCGGCACGGGGTCTACCCCCTCTTTGGCACAGCAGGATCCCAAGAAGGGGTGCCGGAGGGGGGGGGAGCCGTGCAGGAGAGCAGCAAACCATGGGTTTTCTAGCACAACCTTAAAACTACTATTATACCTGAAAGTACTAAACATCCCCATTGGGGAAATGGTGATAACCCTATTTGTATCTACTCATTGTAATGCCTGATTGTATTATTTCTGTAACCACAGTACTTCTTTGCATGTGAATGTATTTGAAACTTAAATTTAAATAAAAAATATTGTTTCAAAAAAAAAAAGAAAGGGAATATTCGTGTTGCTCCAGTTTGTCTGGGTCATTATTGAGAATTGACCTGGCTTTGGGTAATGAGAATTTTTCCCCTTGGCTGGAATCAATACAAGAGGACTTTCAGATCACTCTCCACTCATACTAATTCTGGAAACCAGAGAACAATTGACGACCCCGCCTTGGAAACTCTCCATCATGACAGAAAGAGGGGATGTAGAGCAGGATGGAGGAAGAAAAAGAAAAAGAGATCATTAGGAGAAGGTATCATCAACCTAACAGATGTACAGCTTACAAAAGAGGAAATGATGGTCCTAGATAAAGGTTTAAAATATGCACCAAAACGCAACATGACCAAATTTGATGTATATGTGGACATGCAACACTACAAAAGGAGACTCAACATCAAAAAATATATGTTATCCAAACCTTTGGAAAATATTACTAACCATCATTCAAATTATCAGTATACTAATTTTAGAAACAGATCATTGTTTAATCCATCGAATATTGACAATAGTCATATAGAAGTTTTCAAACGCCTAGTGACTCAGGATTTACAAAAAGTGGAAATCAAGAAAGCAAAGGAAACAAAATACATGGAAATAGGAATGAAAAGATTAGAAAACCGCAATAATCTGGTCATCAGACCAGCGGATAAAGGTGGTGCTATTGTGTTACAAACAAAAGAAGCTTACCTTACAGAATTGGAAAAACAGTTGGCCGATTTGAATACCTACGTACCTCTAAGGGGAAACCCCACCAGATCATATAAAAAAGACTTAGAACAATTGGTGACCACAGGTGTAACAAAAGGTCTACTCAATAAAAAGGAAAGTAGATACTTGGTACCAGATACCTGCCTGATTCCCATTATCTATACAGTACCTAAAATCCATAAAAATAGCCAGAACCCACCAGGTAGACCTATTATAAATGGCATCCAATCAGTAGGAGCCAGAATGGGTCAATACCTGGATCATTTTATGCAACCGCTAGCACAACAGACCAAAGCCTACCTACGAGATGCAAAACAACTTATACAAATATTGAATGAATTAAAGATTGAAAATGAACCCTGTATCTTAGCCACAGCTGACGTCAATTCGCTTTATACGATTATAGCACACCAAGAACCAATTAGAGCCACTAAATGGGCACTTAAAGAATATAGCAACATACCAAAGAAACAACGTGCATTCTTACTGCAAAGCCTGGAATATTGCTTAACACACAACTATTTTTGGCATAAAAATCAGTTTTATAAACAGATCAGAGGTTTAGCCATGGGGGCCAAATTTGCCCCCAGTGTGGTAAATATCTTCATGGCCGAGTGGGAAAGTACTAGCATATACACATCCCCACCACCTCAACTTAAAGTGTATAAAAGATACATTAATGATGTATTAATACTTTGGAACGTACGGAAGAAGAGTTATCACAATACCTAAATCAAGTGACTGTTAATGATAGAAATATTTCGTTCACATGGGAAATAAACCATCAGCAGATCAACTTTCTAGATCTTACCATCTCAATAGTGGAGGGCACATTCCAAACCAAAACTTATTTTAAAACAGTAGACAGAAATGGTTACATAACCAACTACCAGCTGTCATTTCGCACCATGGTTACTAAACATTCCCAAAGGTCAATTTATGCAACTAAAAAGGAATTGCACAAAACAAAAGGACTATAGGGATCAAGCAGCAATGATTGGTGAAAGGTTTGTCCAAAAGGGATACCAAGATCAATTGGACCGACAAGGATTAATTGAAGATAAAACAAGGAATGAATCATATCAAGATCATCTCCCCATTGTTCTGAATTATGGAATACAACATAAACAGATTGAGAAGATTTTCAGACTCCATTGGGAGGTACTGAAATCAGATAAACATCTCAACAGATCCTACCGGAGAAACCAAGATTCACCTATAGAAAAGCCCCCACATTGAGAGATAAGCTAGCACAGAATGTGGTAGATCCACAGAAAGAACCGGGGTTTACATTTTTTGCAGGGAAAGGATTCTACCCGTGCAAACGTTGCTATGCGTGCACTAAAACTGAAAGAAAAAATATAAAAAGAGAAACATTTCTATCAACAGTCACTGGGAAGGCTTATACAATTAAAGACTTCATAACATATAAAACAGAAGGAGTCGTTTATGCTTTGGAATGTCCATGCAAAATTCAGTACATAGGGAGGACGAAACGACCAATGTGGAAGCGAATTAGAGAACATGTCCAAAACATCAGCAAAGGTTACCCAAAACACAGTGTATCGAAGCATTTCTTAACTCATCACAATAAAGATCCTTCATCCCTCAAGTTTTGGGCCATTGAAAAATATCACCCCCATTGGAGAGGTAGCAACAAGGTGAAAACACTCAGCCAGTGTGAATCATTCTGGATCCATGAAATGCAGACCTTGCAACCTACAGGTCATAATATCGACTTTGATGTCAACTGTTTCATTAGCGATTATTAGTCATTTTCAGGAGTCTTATCATTAGCTTGATATACATATTTTTCTCTTCCATTATAAATGATTTTCATATCCAGATTAGGATGGCTAGCATACACTCCCACACACATCTTCATATAGTTGTACACTAATACACTTTCACCAGGTCACCCTATCCATACTTTTAAATATATAGTATTCTGTTTGTTTTTACGAAAATTTTAAATATTAATACTACTCAATTTAATCCCCATTCATATACATGTATTATTCTCAAGATAGAACACTTGGAAGAGTTTGCCTTATCATCATGGGGCGGATCATTTATCTGACCTCCTATTACAATTATTATTGCTAGGTTCCATTTGTCTTTGTTTCAAACCTGAAGGGGTTTATTTTTAATAAATTCTAATTAGTTATTTTAGTATAACAATTATTTTATTTGATCATTTAATGTATTTGATTTATTGTTAATCCATGATGTGTCTCTACATTTTACATTTATACCATTTTTTACAATCACATTTATTTATCTGACCCTGCGGTATATATATCATTTTTCTTCTTTATATAAGCACTGAGCCCTATGAAGTCGGCACAATGTCTTTGAAATAGGGCCACAAGTAATTGGCTGCTGGCCATATACAGTCTCTTTGTTGTATATTATAGTTATGCCTTGCATAGTGCATACATGTAAATAGTTTATCATCCTCTAATCAGTTCAGCTCTCAACTATTCATTATGTAGGTGCTGTGTAGGTGCACATATCATATATAGCACCTTTTCTTTTATCCCATTCATTTATAGGCTTCAATAAAATGGCCGCGTTCGCCGTTACTGCGCATGCGCGAGCAGCATAATGCATTCGGCGGCGCTGTCCACAGTATTAACAACGTGAATCACTATGGAGACGCCATTCCTTCCTATGGGCGAGGCAGGCGCAGCCTGTCCACAATTTAATCAGCTGCAACCAATTCTCACTCCATACACTAATGCAATCAGCTGCAATTCATTTTCACTCTATACACTTATAAATTCCACCCCATTGCACCCGCTCGGCTTGACTCCAGACGAAGCCACGACGGCAGGTGGCGTAACATGTAGAGGCAGAGCCTGGCGGTGGTATCCTGTAACTTACATGAGATCATTGTTTACTTGTTTTTATGCTGTTGAAATTGAATAAAATGTGAGTAGTTTTCCAAAGGGGCGGCATGGTTTATTCATAAGTTGCTGTACATATTGCACTATGAAACTTTCTTTATTTTTCATGCTTACCTTGGAGCCACGGTTGAATTTTTAATCATTTATACTAGTGAAGTTTTCCGCACCAAGAGAGTTTATGTTGAAGTTTTCCCGCACTGTGTTTCTATATTGGAAGGAACTTGTTCTTAAACCCTGTGCGGTTAGCACCAGGTTATTTATCTCTCTGATGCGATCAGCATCGCTATCTTAGCATCTGTGCGATTAGCACATTTTGACATCTTGAAATTGATGCGATTAGCATTTATGGTTTTATACTTCATGTGATTAGCACTTTGATTTAATTTATTAAGTGCGGTTAGCACTCCTTGGCATATTTAAAGTGGCCTTATTCCAACAAGAGAAAGAGTTATACCATAAGCCTGATTTGACCCGAGTGGGGGTCGCCAATTAAGGTAGCTTGCTTGGTATTTGCACATTTGATAAGAAGGATCATAGACGTTTACACTGAAGGAAGATCATCAGTGACCAAACCACTATTGGCATTAAATATACAAGGATACCCCTTTTTTCTTTTTTTTTTTTTTTTGCATGAAGCATTTGTTTAATATGCACGTATATATTGGCAGCACGTAGCACTTTTTTTGACAATTATAGAGACTTTTTTTTGGACTTTAATTATTTGCATGAAATATTTGTTTACCTTGCACAATATACCTGGAGAACTCAGCACTTTTTGACAGCACCTTTAGGGTGTCCATTCCACAACATTTTTTCCACCTTTTACAATTAAGGATTAATTTCCCGATATTCACATCTTGTGCGACTTTTATTGTATTACTAGTCACGTTTGCTTATGTATTATTTATATATTTATCTGTTTATTGATGTATTTATTAATTGGTAGCGCATCCACACCATTATAATTATTAATTAATTTGCTTGTGTGACACACATTCAGTGGAAGCAGCAACCAGGCAACTTACATCATAGCAGCGCATACCACTTTTTCTTTTCTATTTACACTAAATCTCCACCTGGTCTCTTTGTCCCAGACTAAGTGTCTTACTCAACTGATGATCGTGCATAGAGCTTATTATACCCCGGAAAAATTATTTAAATGGAGACGCAGAGAAACAGATCAATGTCCTAGGTGTAAAGAAGTGTCTGCGGGGTTGATACATATGCTCTGGAGATGCCCTAAGCTTCAACGCTATTGGCAAGGAGCAATATGAAAAATTAATGAATATCTTGCGCTATCGCTTGAGCTGGACCCGGAGGTTTGCCTACTGAGTATCCTGGATTCTTCCTGGACCTCAGGGGACAAGGCCACCTCAATTATAAGGAGCCTGTTTCAAGCACACAAGCTAATAGCTCAAAAATGGATATCACAATATCCACCGACAGTGGTGAAATGGGAAATCCAAATGAGAGAAACCATAATTAAAGAGAAATATGCCCTTTTACACTGAGGCCACCCATAAGAATATGAAAGAATTTGGAAAGATTGGCAAGAAATTTCGGACTAACGGAGGATTGGGTAGGGGGGAGAGGGAGGTGATGGGAGAGTCACTCTTTTTTTCTCTTTCCATACGTGGGATGTTATTATTGTATGTATTGTAATTGTATTGTTTTATTTTGTTTTGGTGTTATGCTTGTTTGTGGAGAAAAAAATAAATAAAGAATTAATCTGATATAAAAAAAAAAAGAAGGAAAAGGGGAAGAAAAAAAGGAAAAGGAAAAAAAAACATGGTGACGAGAGTAAATCAAGAGAACTGACATTGAATGGACTTTTAATTTCTAAAAATTAAACAAAATAATTGTATTTAATATACAGTATATGATATAGTTTATGCTAAAATTATTTTAAAACCAAACAATGACATGCAAAAGCAATACACAAGTTTGTCTAAAATGTACCTTAATTTTAATTCCCTTTTTCCTAAATAACTTCTACATATTTTAATAACTGTGGATTTGTTTCCCTCTTCTAGAAGGCTAGAAAGTTCCAAATGCCAAAATGCGTAATGTATTGTAATGTCAGGAATGTTGAACGATTAATTGAGTCAACTATATTTGGTTCTATTGTAGTTTGATTGTGGTGTGAAAAGTTTGGCTGTGCTAGCTATGTGCCTAATATTACCTTCTGATTGATTCATTTCTAAATTCCATCCACACCCATCACAGTATAAAACAAGGCCTTCTTTATGGGAAAACACATGCAGGGGGTGGCACATGCAGGGGTTCTTCCAAAAAAGTGGGGTTCTTTAAATAAATGGCACTTCCGCTCTTGCACTTCAGTGATTTGCACAAAGCGAACATCAACAGCAAACTACTTTACAAAACACCATACTGCGGATAACCTCATTTCCAAATCATCTCACCTTCTTCTTGGAAACATGCACTCTTTACCTCTCCTTTTCACAATTGCAGCCTCTCTCCTCAAACACCCTTTTCTCCACCCCTCTTCTCCACCCCACAACCTGTACATATCACCCTCACTTCTCCCCTTTCCCTATTACTGCACTCATCACCTCTTTCTAACGCTAAACCCATATGCTAACAACCCCCCCCAGGATGCTGAAGCATGTCCCCTCATATAAATAGTATTATCATATTGCCTCCCTTACTCTTCTGCTTCTCCTAACCTCTGGAAATATTCCCCAAGCCCTGAACCTCCATTATTTTATTTTTTTTTTCTTAAATGTTATTTATTAAACAAAACAACACCACTCATATTTGCATTGAATGCAGCACTATTACCCATATAAATGTTTTAGGCCAGATGAGGTTTTGAACCTCCATTATTTAACTGTACCCAACACACCCATCACCATCACCCTCTGGCAGTAGTCACAATCTGTGCAATTTAGGCTCCATTCCTCTTCTTCCCAAAACCAACCTCACCTTCTCGTGTGTCCTCTGGAATGCCCACTCTGTCTGCAACAAGCTCGCCGCTGTTCATGACCTCTTTGTCACTAATTCCTTTAATCTACTTGCTTTCACAAAACCTGGCTCCATGAATTTGACACTCCTCCTCCTGCTTCTCTCTCCCATGGAGACCTTCTCTGGACTCACTCCCCTAGGCCTAATGGATGCAAGAGATGTGGAATGGGATTCCTCCTATACCCACAGAGCACCTTCCAGGTTGTTCACTCACCTCCCTCTCTTTCCCTCTCATCATTTGAAGCTCACTGTATACATCTATTCTCTCCAACTTCCCTAAGAATTGCTGTGATCTACCGGCCTCCTGGACCATTGTCAACTTTTCTTCATGATGTGCTCCATGCAACTTCTCCAAGAATCCTTTTCCTCTCTCTGACCACCACCTTATTAGTTTCTCTCTCTCTCCCTGTCTTCCACCATCTTTCCTTCCAATCGCCTAACCATCACCCGTAGAAACTTTCACCACTTCAACCATTCTCTCCTCTATTCTGCCACTGACCACCTGTATGACGAAATCTCACCCCTGTCCTGACTCAACCAAGCCACTTCTGTCTACAATAAATCCCTGTCCTTCACCCTGGACGAGCTCTCTCCCCTCACTACACACAAAATCAGGCTTCGACCGCTACATCCCTGGTAAAAAAAATTAAACCAGAAATCTCAAAAAACATAGCCGTGCTCTTGGGCATCTGTGGCACAAGACTAAGTCTCTCAAAGACTTCAACCAGTACAAATCTGCCCCCCCAAAAAATACAATTCTTGCCTCCACACTGCCAAGCAGACCTATTTTACCACTCTCATTAACACCTTCTCATCCAGTCCCCATCAACTCTTCTCTACCTTCAACTCTCTATTTTGTCCTCCACTGCCTCCACCCACTAACTGACTCACTGCCCAAGAGATTGCTAATCACTTCAAAAACAAGAATGACACAGTGTGTGATGAAATCTCCACTCTACAGGTATCTCCCCAGTTAAGACCCCATGTCAACAGGTACAATGGACACCCCAATCTGTCAGACTGTCTCCATAATCTTCAGAGAAGCCTATCCTGTCTCCATTTAACAACTGCATTTTTATTTTCTTCATCACTTCATCCCCCACAGTTATTACCCTTTCGTATCACCTGGCCCTCCTTCCTAGATTTTAAGCTCTAACAAGCAGGGCCCACTGATTCTTCCTGTATTGAACTGTATTGTAATTGTACTGTCTGCCCTAATGTTGTAAAGCACTGCGCAAACTGTCGGTGCCATATAAATCCTGTGTAATAATAATCATTAATCGATCGGTGAACAGTGCCCCAAATACAAAGATAATTCATTAAAAATAATTAAGCTAACTAATGTAACTATTCTACAGCTACTTTGCCCAATGCCACAAGACAATTGGGTAGAATTATGTACTTGGGACTATAAAAATATTAATATTTATTTTACAGAAGTTACTTTTTGCAATGACCTGTTACATCAGTTTTATATAAACAGCTAGTTCCCCTTCATAGATACCCTAACTAGTTTTTATTAAATTTGGCAGACGATAATTTGTATTTGACCACTCTGCCATGAACCCACAGCAGTCAAATTCCAGGGTGGAGCCCGTCCAAATTATGCCAAAATGGCAAATTAAAATGAACAATTCACAGGATGTTAGGGAATCTAATGGGGTAGTAAATCTACCAGCACAAAATAATCACAACCAGAAAATGAATAAAATGATCAATACAAATTTAGAAGTTATATTTACTGTACCCTCCAAAAGCAAATGAAGTCTTTAAAATGGCTGCTTACCAGACCCTTACAATGGTGATGTCACATGATGACCCCGCCCCTTACCTATTTAAGAATTGTCATCTGGCGGAGGAGGCCTTTGTCGCAGGTTGAGCTATTTTTTTTTATGGGTGCAGGAGTGCGGCTGTGCCGTCATGATTGACAAGGGATCTGCCTCTTTTTAAAAAAGGACTTGTCAAAAACATGTCTAGTGTTTTTACAGTATTTATTTTTGACAGTTTTTTTTGTGAATGAGTAGGGGTACAATGTATCCCTACTCATTCACATGGGGACTGGGATCTGGTTGCTCCCTTGTTAAAGGGGGCTTCCAAATTCCAAGCCCCCTGCCAGCAGACCCCCACAACCACCGCCCAGGGTTGTCAGGAAGAGGCCCTTGTCCCTATCAACATTAGGACAAAGTGCTTTAAGTTGGGGCAGAGCCCTCCTGCCCCAAAGCACCCACCCCCCATGTTGAGGGCATGTGGCCTGGTATGCTTTGGGGGGCACTTGCTCATCATCCGCATTTCTGACCTGCCAGGCTGCGTACTTGGATAAGGACCTGGTATGGATTTTGGGGTACCCTACACCATTTTTTAAAGAAAAATTGGGGTTTCTTTTTCTTTTTTTTTTTCTTTCAGCTATCAATGGGAAGCTTGCTGACAGCTGATGACTCATCGGTTGTTAAGGATGCGGCAGCTGGCTTCCTGCCCCTGCTCCTTAACAACATATTGACTGTGTGTTCGGCGTGCACAGAAAATGTGGGTGTCCAGAGAATACCTGAACGGGCGAAGTTCAGGCCGAACTTTTGCTCAGCCCAAACCGTTCGACCAACACTATCAACCCCTGACCCAGACATCAACAAACCCCAATCAAACAAACCCTGCTTTATAAAAAGCTGAGATTTATTTTTTTACATTATTCATTCATCATGTTCTGTATTCAAACAAGTGCTATTTTGCTGAGTTATAATGGCAAATATTCAACTCTGGAAGACATAATTGCATATCCTTTAACTTAAAGAGGTCCACTACTCAAACAGTATTATTTATTTATTGATAATGTTATTCTTTTAACCATTTCCCACCAGGCCTATAGCAAAATGATGGCTGGGCAGTGGTTCAGTTATTCTGCCTGACCGGACGTCATATGATGTTCGGCCGGGTAACCCGCGATCGCGCACCTGCGATTGTACACTTTGCAGCGATCGGTGGCGCAGTGTGTCACTCTGACCCACCGCATTACCGATCTTGGTAAAGAGCTTCCATCGGAAGCACTTTATCATGTGATCAATCATGATCGATCACTGCTGATCACAGTGTAAACAGGAAGAGCCATATATCAGCTTTTTCTCTACTCGCGTCTGTAGACATGAGTAGAGGAGAGCCAATCAGTGGCTCTCCTGACGGGGGGGTCTATGGTAATTGTTTATCAGCGGAGTCCCTCCTAGGATTGCCACCCAGGACCACCAAGGAGCCCACCCTGACCACCAGGGAGCCCCCACTAGACCACCAGGTAAGGGGCACAATGCCCAACATGGATGGCCCATTTCAGATGCCACCCAGGACCATCAGAGAATGACAACCTTACAGTGCAATCTGACATTGCCGCCCACCAGTGCCACCTATCAGTGCCCATCATTGCCACCTATCAGTGGCACCTATCAGTGCCACATATCAGTGCCCATCAGTGTCATCTACCAGTGCCCAGTGCCAGCTATCAGTGCCCATCAGTGCCAGCTATGAGTGCCCAAGAGTGCCGCTGATCAGTGCCTGCCAGTGCTGCATATGAGTGCCACCTATCAGTGGCTGTCAGTGCTGCTTATCAGTGCCGACTATCAGTGCCCATCAGTGCTGCATATAAGTGCCTCATCATCAGTGACACCTAATCAGTGACACCTCATCAGTGCCAATCAGTACTGCCTCATCAGTGCCCGTCAGTGTAGCCTCATCAGTGATGGAGAAAATGTACTTATTTACAAAGTTTTGTGACAGTAGCAGAGAGAAACTTTTTTTTTCAAAATGTATGGGGTTTTTTTTGTAGCACAAAAAATAAAAATCCCAGAGCTGATCAAATACCACCAAAAGAAAGCTCTATTTGCAGGAACAAAATGATAAAAACTTTGTTTGTGTACAATGTCGCATGACTGTGCAATTGTCATTCAAAATGTGACAGTGCTGAAAGCAGAAAATTGGTCTGGGCGGGAAGGGGGATAAGTGCCTGGTATTGAAGTGGTTAATGGAAGATTAATATAAGCCATAAAGAACAGTATCTCAGTTAAAATGTAGCAACAGCCGTGAAATGTATGGGGGCAATTTTTCTACGGGTATAATAATAGCTGTAAAGACCCAGTTGCAGAAGATACCCCCCCCCCCACTCTGCCATAATAAAATAAAATACATTTCACTGAAGCTGGTCTATAAGTTCCATGTTAACCACTTCCCGACCGCCGTATGCAAAATGACGGCCGGGAAGTGGCTTAGTTATCCTGACTGGACGTCATATGACGTCCTCAGGATAACAAGCCGCCGCGTGCCCGGGGGGGCGCGCATCGCGGCAATCGGTGGTGTGGGAGGTCAGTCTGACCCACAGCAATACCGATCTCGGTAAAGTGCTTCCATCTGAAGCACTTTACCATGTGATCAGCCATGACCAATCACGGCTGGTCACAGTGTAACACAGGAAAGCCGTTTATCTGCAGACCTGAGGAGTGAAGAGCCGATCGGCTGCTCCCCTGACAGGGAGGGTTTGTGCTGATGATTTATCAGCACAGCCCTCCCTCGGATCGCCACCCTAGACCACCAGGGAGCCTGCCCAGGGACCACCAGGGATGTGCCCACCCAGGACCACCAGGGAGCCGATCTGGACCACCAGTGAGACCCCCCTAGACCACCAGGTAAGAGACATAGTGCCCAATGTGCATGGCACTCAGTACCATCCTCAGATGCCACCCTAGACCACCAGGGAATGAGCCCCTATCAGTATATATGCCCACCAGTGCCCCTATCAGTGCTTACCAGTGCCCTTATTAATGCATACCAGTGCCACATAACAGTGCCCACCATTGCCACCTACCAGTGCCCACCTATGAGTGCCCATCAGTGCCACCTATTAGTGCCCAGTGCCACCTATGAGTGCCAATCAGTGCTGTCTATGAGTGACCATCA